>BGPR01008611.1:1109-18753 GCA_013235015.1 Araneus ventricosus | reverse complement strand
GTTTTGGTTGGTATTATTTTTCTCTAATTAATCTCTTAGATATACAAATTGGTTGAATAGAATCTCAGTGTTGCGAATATCGATGTTTCTTACCTATAAATATGCAATAGTACGTTCTATATCTTTCCAGCAGAGTTTAGGGAGAAAACGAAACAAAAATAGCAATATGTGACTGAGTAATGAAATACTGTGACAGTCCCGTATATACGGAACGTATGGCAACCCTAATTATATGTATATATAAACTAGATAAAGAAATTAAAATACCTTTGCATCCCTTTATCTTTTTTCATTTTACTCCAAACAGAGCTGCTTTTCGTTTGATAATATATAAAATATTTAAAAAGCAGTGATTTGTTTCCATTTTGCGTCTATCTAGATGGGATGGACATAAATGTCCAAACATTCAAATTTTATATTAAATAGGAACAGAACTTCAAAATTGTTTTTAATAATTATTTTTTTAAATTTTCTTACGTTTAATAAAGAAAACTTATTCAGTTAAAGAGGAGAAATGAGCTCATAAATCATCAATTTATATTTGTGAACTATAATAAATTTTACCATAAACTGAGAACCATTTTATATTTCTTCTAAATTTCGAGCTCGAATGAACACTGTCAACTCTTTGCCCTAAAGAACAGAATGGTATAATCTAATAACAATACCGGCAAAAAAGATGGAAATAATAAAATTATCCCCATGAAATTTTTATGAAAACAGCACTTGAGATGAATTAAGATAATTTTTCAAAAAAAAATGTTATCTAGTTTAAGCTCTGCAAAGTAAATCATTAAAATCGTTTCCATCGTTCTTTTTTCTTGTTGAAGTTATCTTGTTAAAAAATTTAAATGTGAATCGTAAAATAAAGCAATGACTTTCAAATATAATATAACTAATCAAAAGAGTAGGTGGTTGACAGAACAATGTGAACACTTTTGAATTTTCACATTTTTTCAGATATCTCTCGAAAGACTGAAAGGATTTTCCTAGAACTTCGACCGTGTAAAGAAGAGGCTTCAACTCACAGTTTACAGGGAAGATTCGGTCATGATGGCATATAGGGGACTGACCAGAAATTGATGAAAAAAATTATTTAGGACTCACCCCATTTTTCAGAAAGCTGATAATGAGTAGCAACTTTCACCAATGGTTTCGCTTCATAAGCGAAATATTTACATGCATTTGTGTAAAAAAAGTACGAATATTCAGGAAGCTATATAGGATTTCTTAAAAATTCCCAAATTTTCCGCAATTTTTTTGCTAATAACATACAGATTTTTCAGACAAATTATACGAAACGTACAGAATTCATGGCAATATGTTAGCGAAATGTTGCAATAAAATTTCAAGAAAATACTTTGAATATAGTGGAAATATGAGTAGTGAATAAACTTTTAAAGATTGAAATGAAGAGCAGATTTTTGTGTGTGGGGGAGGGGCGAGATCTACTGTTCACAGAACTACTAGTAAACATAACAGCTTTTTAGAGGATAACAATATGTAATAATTTATATAGTATATCATGTCTATTTATTGATTTTAATTGATTATATTTATAATAAATAAAATTTATAAATATATAGAGAGAAAAAGTATTTTTTATATGAGTGGACCCCCATTGACTGCTGGCAACCGTTATTTTCAGACCCGGTCCGCCACTGCCTCCCCCTGTCACACCCTTGAAATGTCCAACAAAAGATACGTCGCCCCACCTGGGTAAGTGGTAGAACTAGTAGTGGCACAAACAGGTTGATCTTATTGAAGCGAGTTTTTTTTAAATAAATCTGTTTAAGAGTATTTTGTGTTCATAAAGTAAATATAAGATTTATTGCAAACTATATTAAATTCCAAAATAATACTGTTTACAATTGTTCTTTTATATTAATATTTTATTACTATTGCATATTAATTAGGATTTTTGTTGTAAACCTTAATCTTATTTCATTTAAAATAAGTACACATATAATCATTATTGTTATGCTCATAAATGGAATTAAAAACATAGTTAAAGTTTGAAAATGAAATTTGAAATCTGATCTATAACGTAGTGCTTTGTTTCTGAACTGCAAGTTTATATTTATGTAATATAGTGTGACAAGGGGGAGGGAGGGGGTATGGTGAAGTGTGACACTTTGTGACAAAGGGGGGGGGATCAAAAATATTGAAAAAAAAGGGTGACATCATTTATGGACAGCCCCTAAGTAATATTTATATAATAAATCCACGTTATATTTTAATTTCTAATTTTTCTGATTTAAATCTTAATTATAATGCAACGTTAAAAGTACGAGAGGCGCAGTTTCTCGTTGTTAAAAACATGGTATGGCTTTAACGGGAAAGTACCTAATAATTCTACAAAATTCTGATAGTAAAATTCCGTCATGATAAATAGTTCTAAAACCTGATTTACAAATAAAAACGGGTAATAATCTAGGAAACTGAATATATTTTTGTCAGAGGAGGCAGTTTTTAATTTTTATTTCCGTATTTCTGTAGCGGAGTCTCGAAAATAACTAGTCTGTCCTTCGCCATTTTATACTTCATAAAACAGTAACATAGCTGTTGAAAAAATATAGTACGCATCCTCACGTTATCTCTCGTCATATTACTATTTCAAAGAATTAGCAGATAATTCCGATAAGCTATAAGAAAAATGTTAATTCTTGCACAGAAGTCAAAAACCCCCGCACAGACTCAAAATCCCTCTTCTTCCAACTGCGGGGTGACAAACACAATGGACGGTTTATAATGGACAGGCCAACCCTCCAATTACTAGTATGTATGTGGTATGTGGGGGAAAGGAAATTCCAATAGCCCGAGAATACCCGGGCTTGCCGCTAGAGACACAGAAAAGTTTGCGAGATAGCTCGTAGACTGGCGCTTGAGATGAAAAAAAGTTCGCGAGATATCTCGGGTTTGGCGCTGTGTGGGATAATTTTATCTGTCGCGGAAGGTGAGGACAGATACTATTTCAAAGAAGATGATGGAGCCTCCAAAGTAACAAACATGCCTTTTATTTACAACACACTAAAACCAATATTCACTCGACATACATGCTAGTTACAGATAAGCCCAATAACTGAATCCGCTGAAGGCTTAGGCGAAGTCCGTGACGAAAGAGCTGGCGTGAGCAGTGCGAGCGAGCAACCAAGCAAGAATGACGATGCTCGTGGTACTGGGAAGCATCCAAATATATGCAAAATATATGCTAAACTTAAACATTCTGATAGATCATCATCCCAATCAAGGGAGAGTTTCCAGATTTCCTGCATCAGAAGCTTAACCCTCAACACAAATGGGCCCAAGAAACCAACAGGATCAAATATTCGTCTAATAGCCTGTAGAAGACAACGCTTCAAATTAATACGACTAGATAGAAATGCCACCAAATTTTGCACATCAAAATAGAGCGAGTCCTCTCTTTTGTTCCATGACACCCCTAACACCTTGAAAGGAAGACCTGAAGGCTCAACAACCTGCGAAGAATCCTCCGAAACCATATCCTCCTTTACCCAGAGTTTCCGCAATTCCTCACTATTAGTTTGCCACTTGTGCAGTGTCATACCTGCCTCTCTAAATATATGCAAACACTCTGTGGATGTACGGTAAGCATCTTCGGTATTTTGGTGCCCTCCAATGATGTCGTCAACATAAATGCAATTGTTCAAAAACTTACTAGTTTCAGGATAGATCCCCTGATATTTCCTCAAGTGATGTTTGATGGTAGCAGCTAACATAAAAGGGCTGCTGTTAACCCCAAACAACACTCGAGTAAACCTATAAATTTGAGGCGATTTGGACCCATCAGTAGGATCGTCATTGAACAGAAATCGTGAAACGTCCCTATTCTTTTCATCAACCTCTATTTGTAGAAATGCCTGTTTTATATCGGCAGTAAAGGCTATCGGGTAAAGTCTGAATCTCAATAGAAGATCAAAAATATCCGATACAAATTAGGTCCGATGTGTAAACAATCATTAAGTGAAGCTTCACCCACATCACGAGAAGATGCATCGAATACCACGCGAAATTTGCTTGAGGATCGATCATTACGAACCACTTCTCTGCGTGGCAAATAGAAAGTAATCTGTTCTGTATCGCAGGTGTTTGGTACTAACTCGATAATTTTCTGTTGCAAATAATCATACAAAACAGCCTGGTATGATTTGTATAGTTCCGGATTTCTGACAAACCGTCTTCTAAGACTCTCAAATCTTCGTTCAACAACATTTTTATTATCGCTTAAAATATATTTCTTATCCGACTTCTACGGTAATCTTACCCTATAACGTGAATTTTGATATTCAATCTCCGATTCGAACCTTTGTAGCACACTATCATTACTAGGGTCAGAAAATTCATTTTCGGCTATGTCCAAACTCTCTAGTTCCCAAAACTTCTTGATTAGACCAGATATTAAGTCTTCCTCAATAATTATATTTAAAGATACAGAAACGTCACGAACATCACTGTCTCTTCCGATTAAGCACCACCCGAAAATTGTTTCAGTAGCAACTAGTTGACCTTTCAAACGCCTTATTCCTCCCAGTACAGTATTGTGATAATAATCTGCGCCAACCAAAACAGAATCTTTCCCTTTAGAACACGAATCGGCAAGTTGGAAACCCTCCAGATATTTTTGTACAATTTCTACTTTTAAATTAGAAGGTGGTAAATCGGACCCGAAATCTGCTCCGTTACGAGAGCCTCTATTTTCACACTGAAATCCGACTTTTCCCGATTTTCCAATACTATCCTAACCACATCAAAAGTCTTCTTAATAGGACTCTTATTTCCAAATGTAAAAACCGATAGACTTTCCCTTCGGATCACAGGCAGTTTTAATTTACACGCGATATCCTTGTCCACAAACGAACGTATACTACCATTATCCAACAGTAATCTGGCTCGCTTAACCTTTGTGTCATTTCTAATTTTTACATCGCAGGTTTGTAGCAACACACATTGAGGTTTTCTTTCGGAAATGGTAGACAAAACCTGAGATTCTGCAACCGCCCCACCTACTTCCGATTTATTCTCAAGCGATTCAATATGTGACACATTAGTTTTATTCTCCACCTTAACCCTTTATGTCCTGACGGGACATTAAAGTCCCACTTTTATCACGCTTATATCTTTGTATTATGACCTTTTTCCTTGGCGGAATTCGCAAAAATACGCTGAAATACGCTAGTTCCAACAGCAAGCAGTAGATAGCAGTTGAAGGCAGGAATTTAAAAAAAATTGTTAATTTAATTTATTAAGTTATTTTAATTAATTAAAAAAGTTTTCTTTCTCTTTCCTGGGGTTATTCTGCCTGACAACTTATCTAATAGTTCAAAGATAAAATTGCAAATTCGCTGGTAAATTAATTTGGGACATAAAGGGTTAAAGCATATAGCTTGGTTATGCTGTCCCTTGCATCTATTACAAGATCTCCTTCGGAAGCACTGTCTACTTGTATGTTTACCAAGACAAAAAAAGCATAGACCCTTTCTACGCAATACCTCCTTCCTCTCGTAGGCACTTCCCACTCTACATGAATACGATTTATGATCTCCACTACAAAATAAACAATGATCCACCCTATCCTCTCCTTTCGAAGTAGCGGTAGCCATTAGACCATGAGCCGTAGAGTTCCACTTCATAATATTACGATGCATAGGGGTTGTTGTAAATTAAACCGTGATTTAGAACCCGAAATAGAAAACAAGGCATTCCTTTCTCGGCATTCCAATTCTGTCCTGATAAATTCTAACAGTTTTTCGATGTTATAATTGGTAGAATAATCACTGTTTCCTCGATTAAATTCCAATGTAATTTTGGGGGGCAAAATTTTCAGAAGTACAGAGATTAACATTGGACTATAAGCTTCGGGTTTCACATCTAGGGATTTTAAGCTACGAACCTGAATTTCCAAAGTATCATATAAATGTCTGAGCTTGATTTTATCATCAGATCTATGCACAGGGGCGAGATTCAGCAATTTATTCATATGCGCGTGTATGATTATATCACGGCGACCGAATCTATTCTTCAGAATTTCTACAACAGAATCATAGTTTTCATCAGAAATTGAAAATCCCTCAATTGCACTCGAAGCTTTTGCGGATAAATAAGATCTTAAGTAGTTAAATTTCTCAACTTTAGATAGAGATGTATTGTCGTGAATCGCGACTCTAAAGGAATTCCAAAAGCTATTCCAATAAAGACAATCGCCATTGAATTTAGGAATAGTCAATTTAGGAAGGCGGACAACATGCTTATTATCATTCAGAGATTCACTACTACATGCCAATTTATTCAGTTTTCTTTCAGCCCTGAATTGCCAGACATTTATCTTTTCGGCGTAATCCTGCGACGCCTCAAATTCCGCTTCAAATGAGTCTGAGTCCAACAACTCTTCAATTTGTAAATCCAATTTACTCAACTCTTCCGCTTTAACAGTCAATAACTTTAAACTCTCTTCCAATGAACATTTATTAACATTAGTAATCTTTATTTCATTTTCAATCCTAGTAAACAGCTTGGAAACCGCAGTTCTTAGAACCTTCCGTTTCGATTTCAAGTTCTCCATTCTTCAAATTATAATAATAAAATCTATCCTACCTTGAGCAGTCCTTTCACTTGCAGGGTCTTAACTAAATATGGATCCGAGACCAAAGCAGATCCAAGATGCAATTCGAATCACTAGAAGACCAAGCAATTGCAATTTCATTCCCGGCCGATGCACCATGTCGCGGAAGGTGAGAACATATACTATCTCAAAGAATATGATGGAGCCTCCAAAGTAACAAACATGCCTTTTATTTACAACACACTAAAACCAATATTAACTCGGCATACATGCTAGTTACAGATAATCCCAATAACTGAATCCGCTGAAGGCTTAGGCGAAGTCCGTGACGAAAGAGCTGGCGTGAGCAGTGCGAGCGAGCAACCAAGCAAGAATGACGATGCTCGTGGTGCTGGGAAGCATCCAAATATATGCAACATCGCCACCGACGTCACCTGGTACAGCAGGAGCGCCATCTACAACATCAAATACTTTCCACAGTATCTTATCATATATGAAAGAAAGAGTGATTACAAATGAAGAAAGGCCACTTTACAGACATATGAGATGCCTGATGTTGTCTTAGAATGACTTTAAAAGTTTGGAGATTATTCCCATTTCTTTAAAACTCCCTATCCTAACAAAAAAATTTTACATCTTTTCCAACCACAATAACAAATAGTAAACATTTTGGAAAATTCTTCGATGCAAAGCGACCTAAATTCGTCAATTATCCGAAAGGAAAATTCCTTATAGATAAAAAGAAAGAAAGCTATTTTGCGTAGTTTGTTTTAAATTGTTTTAGCAGAGTACACCATTCCAATGGAATGTTGAGCTATTACTTAGCCGTGATTTAAAGGACAACAGGCATCCTGTATAAATCAAAATCCATCCTAAATATACAAATTCCACGACGAAATTTCGTTACATCATTTATAGGCACTTGCCGTAATTTCAGAGACCTCTTCAGAACAATGCTAAAAACTCAGACAGTAGAGCAAACGAAGAACTAACGAAGTATGCTAATAAATTAATCAGTAAAGTAAGTTTTCATTTGTACATTATTGGCAGCTAAAGTTTTGTAATTATTTTAAATGTTACAGTTTTCAAGTGCAATATATTCGAAATCTTCATATCTGCTTATTTCAAAAGCGAAGTGTGACTCACATGGCATAATAAACGCTTTTCCGTAAAGAAATGTTCTTATCTAATATTGAGTGCATTGGAAAGGAATAAAATTTCACATGATTAAGTCTATGTCAGCAAACAAAAAGAAACATGCTGCTCTGCATTTGCAAAATCAAAAACAGCATTATGCATATTTAATGAATCCTACATTATATTTTTAGTCACGCTTCCACTATGAAAACTGTGTTTTCTACTGCACAGCGTAAAGTGTTTTTGTGGAATTAAGCATATCTGAAGCTTAATTGTATTCTTCAGATCAGATATCGACTGACATCTGTCTTAAGACACAGATGAATCTCTCAAAATACCCCGCAAACAAAAACCGCAAAAATTACGATTTCTCACCAGGTCTTGTGTGAAATGGCGTTTAACGAAAGTCTGCGAGTAATGTGAGATGGTGCATCATCTCGCATGAAAATGATTTTTTAAAGGGTAAAATACTACGTTCAGAAATTAGTTTCTACAACTTTTTAGTTTAAATTTTAAAAAATCGAATGCACTACTTAATTAATGCTCAATTAGAAAAATGTTTTCAAAATTCGCCTTATATATTTGCGCATCACCAGCAATTCAGAAATTTTTTTTCGGATTTCACCAACTGTATGTCTTGCAGTTATAAACTTTTATTTTGTCTATAGACTTAGTACCGGCTCTAGAGTCTTCTGAATGGGCGAACTGTAGTTATAATAACACTGTATATGCAACTATAAATAACATAAGGATTTTTTTGAAATTTTCTATTTTGTTTATGATTAAATGTTTTAACTCTCAAAAATTTCAGAAAAATATTTTCTTACTAAATAATAAAAGTGTTTTAAAATAAAGAATAACAGAATCAATATGCCGTCATTAGATTTTCGCATTTCGTGTTTGGAATATACCTAATAGTTTCTCATTTTATAAAGCTATAAAATATGCGAACATCTGAATTTAATATAATAGAAAAACAACTTTCTCTCTCGACAGTCAAAATGTTTGAAAGGGATCTTATTTCACTTAAAAACTTATTTCATATCTGTTTTTCTAATCAACTGTGTATGTTCTGGAAGTGATTAAAGAAGATTATTTTAATACGAAATTTAAAACTGGTTCTAGAGTGACAAAATTATGTATCCGCATTGATTCCTATTCACAAATATCGATTTGATCTCTTTGCGGATAGGTTATTTGTAAAACTGTTTTTGTCACTGCAATGTTGTTTCATGTAAAATATTTTGTGAATAAAATATTTGAATAAAGTAATTTAGAAAATTAAGTATTTTAAATTTCGGAACACGGAAAATATTTTAATAATATATGTTTCTTTACAGTTTACATCCAACGAATGCAGAAGAAAGCAAAATTGGTCTAAAGTGTGGAAAAAATATTTTTTGTTGGTGAGTGCCTTGAAATGAAATAGAACATACGGCAAAGAAATATATAGAATAAACATTCAATATATAAAAGATGACTTTCGGAACAAAATGCATTTACATCTCCCTCCAATCGGAAAAAATTCCTCATCTTTGATCAACAACTTTTTGCTATAGAAACATGTAATTAGACCTAGCCTAGCGACATTGTATCGATTTTGGATCTTATAGACAAAAGCAATAGAATGAAGTGACGATGAGAGAATATAAATTATTTCGTATTGCAAAAAATACACAAATCAAGATTAAGACATGTGACAGACCCTTAGGAAGATCAAATTTCGGAACTCATTCCTTACTCCCTCCTCTATTCACAAAACCACTAATTTTAAATTGATTTTAATTTAACCTCCATGTAACAAATATTAATAAATATTAAAATAAAACCATTTAATCGAGGGTTAACTTCAAGAGATTTGAATTATATATGTCGCTGAAAAAATTCTTTTAATTATAATTCAGAATTGATTTTGTTCAAAATGGTAACAAATCACAACATTTTTTAATATAATCTCCCCATGTTAATGCAAAGTTTACCTTGTTCGTTGACTTTTGAGCCGGTCAGCTAACAGTAAAAAGAATGAAGCGCTATTTCACAAACAAATCTGAAAATACGAAAAAATGATCATAAGAATAATTTAAACGATGCTTGATTCTAATTTGAACAAGTTTGAGTAAACGCCCTTGCAAATAAGAAGAAAACACAAAATTAAATTCCTCTGAAAATACTGCAAAAATTCTTGAGGTCTCCCAAAGTTGCGGAGACCTTAACTACCTACTTTACTTATCTCATAATCGGGATCTGCCAATATACATTGGTAAATCATGAATTATCTCCTTCATGCAGATTTAGAAATAAAACCACTACAGAAGCAGTTTCCAAATGTATGCAGACACTTACGCTAAAACTTCCTAAACAATTCCAATCAATTAATTAATTAATCTATTACAAGAAAAGAGTAGTTCCTTCTTTAATTGAACATATCCGTTTTGCATAAGTTATGGAACGAATACACCGGGTGGGCAAAGACTCCGGACTGAAAAATTAGCATTCCAAAAAATCATAATAAGAAATCGAAAATTAATCAGGTTTCCAAAAACAAATGAGAGGTATGCGTTCTATGCACTTTTGTGTCTTTTCTCGTAAGAGGTAGGTGATGAGCAAGAAAAAAATTCGACGCTGATTTAAGCAAATGAAAATGTAGACAAAATGAATGAATCTTGATCAGCTGGTTGGAATGCAGCTATATTAATCGTTCATTGAATTGTTGGTATTGCATGTTTAAAAAATAGCATAATTTGAATTTTTTTCTGCGTAGTTGCTCATTATTGTGCTGCCTAATGGGTAACGATCTGTACGATGAAAAAATAACCACCCTTGTACGTGAAATGATTGTCCCGCTCAGCATTTTATAATCAGTTTATTTTTTATAGTTTCTTAAAATCTCTACAGAGTTTTGGTCTAAGTATTCATGTAGCTTTGAAAACAGGAATAAATAAGTTACCAGTGAAAATGAGATATCAACTTTACACAATCATTATTCAAAATTTGAAAATTTCTAAAAGTATGGTTACCACTTTTAATATTGCAGAAACTGCTATATATAATTTTAAACTATTATTATAAGCAATATCGCGCTGTGTCTGTTTAGTTTCTTTAATAGAGGGCTAGGACTTTCATGTCTTGGCTGGTAATTGAAAATTAGTATTATTTTCATTTGGTACGGATGTGATGTGAAAACTTGAATGTTTCACTATGCGAAGCTAAATGTTCTAAGAGTGGATTAGTAGTAGCAGTCGACACAGCAAAATAACAAGAACAGCAATAGAGGTGAAAAATTTTACTGTTTATCCTTCGAACCGGCCTACTCATAACCCAAAGAAGCAAGCAAGTTTCAGGAGCTGAATACGCACACTACTACAACATTATAACTACATAAAAACAACTTGTTAACTTTTCGCCAAGTCTGCATGTTTGACAAAAAATTATTAAGATGAGTCAAGCCAGGTATTTTTTTTGCTTGTTGATGTAACTAAGGAGGAGGACCTACGGAGTATTCATGTTTTCGCATGATAAATGATTGCAGAACCCTCATTTTCTGTAAATTCGAATTAATGCTTCGTGTCCTCCCATTTTCAACGAAATCCAATCTAAATGACGCTCGGTTGGATCGTTCGTATGGATGAATAGATATTTTATTGATGCATATTATATATTCCAAATATCTAATTTTGATTTGATTTATTACATAAGGAAATTATGACAAGCACAATAGGAATAAATCAATGATATCTGGAAAATACCTATTATTCAAGATTACTCCAAATGAGAAAGATATGTTTAAACGTTTTTCAAAACTTTTATCAAATGTGATTTAAAATAATTACAAATTTGTAATTATTAAAAAAATTATTGGTTTTGAAGAAATAAGGATATTTTATTTCATTTTTGTGTCATTGTAGTAGCATTTCAAATTTCGAATTATAGGGAATAATTAATGCAATTAATTATAATTAAAATATTTGTCTTCCAGAACTTTGAAACATTTATTCCCGTGTAATATGAATTAAAAATATATTTAAAAAATATTAATTTATTATTATTAAGATATTTAAAAGATATTATCATGACCCCTAGATCTCAAAACCATCCTACCTTAAAAAATTATATATATATATATATATATATATATATATATATATATATATATGCAATAACATAAACAAATGCACTAACCAATTTAAAGGTATTTTAAATATAATTCAAGATATTGAATTACGAACACTTTTGGAAAAAGGTACTAAATTTCGTCCCAATTTTAGAATAAAAAGAAAACAGATATTAAAAAGTCTTCTTAAAAATATTGATTGTTTTTGTTTAAAAATTTCAAACAATTTCGATATTCCTCTTTGTTTCTTCATAGACTGGAAATGGCGTTATTACATCAAATATAAAGCCTTTATCAATAAGAATTTCTATAAATACTATAAAAGTAACAGTTATTATTCCTTGAAAATAATAAAAGAAAAATCAAAGAACTGCACAAACTTTTCATTCCAACTCCAATCGATAAAGCCTTAGGCAATTTCTCTATTCTTTGTAAAAAATTCTAACTTGAACTCTTGGATAAGGAACTAAAAACCTCTGAAATGTTCAAATTATATAAATCTAATAGTGCCAATGTACAGAAAAAAATCCGTGCTTTCAATAAGAGAATTCATTGCATGAACAATAACATGACCCTTTCATATATTACAATCTATCCGAAATTACACAAACAACGTATCGAGTTCAGATTTATCGCTTGCGAAACAAATACATACATGGAAAAAGCAAGAGAATCATTCTCTAAGTATTTAAATATTATTCTAAGTTTTATAGAAAAAGAAAATTTTACTTGGATAATTAAAAATAATACTAAAGTGATTGATTTTACAAAGAACAATGAAATAACTTATATCGAGACTTATGACTTTCAGGACCTGTGCACTAGCATCCCACTTAATAAATTAAAAGAGGTTTTAATGCATTATTATAACTTGAAAAACTTATTAGAATGCACAGAAGCGTATTGGTTAGACATAATTAATTTATGCGTCTTCAATAATTTCATCTCGAATGGCGAAAATATTTTCTTACAGATTGAAGGAATTCCACACGGGTCTTGTTTTTCTTTTTTAATTGCAAATCTATTTCTTCGTTTTTACAAAAAAGATACAGTTTTAAGTCCAATTTCAGCTTTTAGATATATAGATGACATCCTGATTTTTAATTTTAAAGATTTCTCTACCATTAATGGGGATATTTAACCTGAGGAACTAAAATTAACAAAAACTAACGATAATAATATTAAAGCTATTTTTCTTTATCTACATATTGACAGTCATAACGAATTAACTTTAAGCATTTACGACAAATGAAATGAATTTAAATTTAATGTTAATAGGTTTAATTTTTGGAATTCTAATATCTTTTTAAGATCGATAAAAACACAATATTACATCAATTACTAAGGATTAAAAATATTTGTAACAATTCAGAATCAAAGAAAAAACAAATTGAACTTTTCAAAAATTATCTGAATTCCAATAAAATTCCCAATTCTCTATATTTACCCTTATTCCACAGCGTTCTGTAGAAAAAAACTTGCTATATTTGCCTTTGATCTATTGTATTTTACAGTTGGTCTCATTTTAGTTAATTGTCTATTGTTTACTTACTGATAGTCGTGAAAAAAGTTTCCAAAGCTTCACGGACAGCAAAAGTATCTAAGACTCTTCACTTCTCACTTCTAGTAAAATATTCACCGAAACTCATGACGTTAACTGTCAACCACCACAACCGAATTCACGTCAGCACTATTGAACGTCGTTCGTGCCGCGTGCTACTGAATCTGATTAATTTGTCTCTCCTTTTGTGGTCTATTGGATAAATTTTGACACCTTTTTCTTCATTTTTATTTCGTTTTGTTGGTTATGAGCATGGGTTTCATGTGTTCTATTTCAAATGGGCCTGGGCTTTTTATTTTTATTTCTTTCAATTGGACTTGAGTTTTTTGCTTTGTTTCCTTATTTCAAACAATGGTTTTTGTTCGGTGTTCCGGGGAAACAAACTCTTTTTAGCATTATTGCTAGAGTTTGTATTTAAAAAACACCGAATTTATTCATATATACGCCCGTTCGGGATTTCTCTTGCTGATGACGCGTCCCGAACGTTGGCGTTTTGTTCCTTTTTGTTGTTTTGGTTTTTCTTTTATGACATGGTTTTGATGTTTTCTTTTGTTAATATATATATATATATATATATGTGTGTGTGTGTGTGATAATTTAATTTTCTAACTTTCCTGAATAATCTTAACGACACCTCATTTTAAATACTTCTACTTTCATCATAATTAACGGACTACAACTTTCTTTACAAGTCACGAGGTTCTAAAAGGGAAAATTCCCTCTTCTGAGTACTTAAGCGTTCTGCGCATTCATTTCTGCCCTTTTTCACGCCAGCATGTAAGCATTCAACAACAACACGCCGCGCGGGCGTAAAAACTTCTAAATTCTGGTCATGGAGCTACAAACAAATTAAATACTTTTAGCTATGAAGAAGTAAAACCTGATGCATAAATAAATGAAGATTCGGACAAATATCGTCTTTTCCTTTAATTGAACAATGGACTGCCTTTTCTCCTTTTTTAAAGCCTGATCTTACATATATATATATATATATATATATTAACACATCAGTATATAAACTAACTGTCTTTTGTTATTTCATATGTATGATTATTGACAAGGTAACATTATTTTAATTTTAATTTTAGTTTAGTATGTGTATATATTGAAAATGTGACATGTGTTTTGATTGTTTGAAAAATTTAGCTATATATATATACTAGCAGAACGCGCACGGCGTTGCCCGTGGAATCAGGACTTCAAAAACATGAAAAAAAAAATCGCCCACAATGACACGAAAAAGTTTTGAAACAAAATCAAAACAAAAGATACACATTGATTTTCCCGCGATAATGACATGTAGAAAAGCAGTACAGAGTACGTTATTCCAAAACAATAATAAAAAAAAATTGCAACGTGAAAATCTTTAATATACAGCAATGGTGTATCTAAGTTATGCTGATGTAATACAGTCTCTAACCACAATACCGTGACGTTTCAAGGTCACGACAGTACCCCCTTCGTCACCCCCCTGGAGCTTGCGTGAAAAGCTATGGCACATTTTACGCAGATGGTAAAGAAACTCTTTTAGCTCATCACGAAAAAAATTCTCTCATAATTCAGCAAAGCCAACTTATCACCCATGTCAGAATCTTCCAGCACTGCTTAATTTACGACTAAACCCTTGCGTCCAACGAAATGATTTCAAATTATTCCTAGCAAAACATGCTAAAAATTGAGGAGAGAATAATTCCAACAGATGGCGCTAGCCGTAGCCAGGGAGAAACTCACCGTTCCGGAGAAAGAACTTCATTCGAAAAGAATTTTTTTAACCCTTTAAGAAAAAAAATTATTAAGAACGAACGGACAAAGATATTTTAACCGTTCTTGTTTTAAATGAGAGATAAATACCTCTGTTGTTACCATAAAAAAACTGAAAATCATAGGTTTATTAGAACGTTGGATGCGATGGAAAAAACATTGACAGTTAAAAATATAAGGAGAAAGTGACAATTTTTAAAAAAATTCTCAAAATTCAGTAAATTACGTTAGAAATTCAAAACTAACTTCATTAGAACGGAAATCGCGTGCTCTTTCCGATGGTGTATATATTTTTATCGTAAACTTATTCGTAACTATTCTATTGAGAAATTAGTGCGAAAAATCAACCAAAACAACACAAAACATTAAATAAAAAAAATTCTAGATTAAAATTTAAAATTTCGGCTTCGAGGTGCATTCAGTCACCATTACGACTACCTGTGTGCCAAATTTCATGGCTGTAAGTGCGATAGATTCGTCTGGACATCGCAGACAAACACACACACACGCACACACACACACAAACATTGCCTTTTATAAGTATAGATATATAACACAAAAAATCCCTTTTCGGCAAGCTTGAAGGCAAAGGTAGATTCCTTTACGTTAATGTTACAAAAGTCATGAAATATTACATAGTGATCAATACAGACATAGGCAATGACTTTATTGTTTCTACATATTGCAATATTTACGCTGTGATTCTGTTTTCATGTCATTTCATTTTTTGCTATATCAAAGTTTTATCATTCCATTTTTCATTGCAAAAAGTTGTGATAGATTTATCGGTCAGTACATTGGTCAATTTTTTTATATCTCAGCACATAATCATTCAACAGGTAGGAGTCAAAGAAATAAACATCTCAGCAGTGCAAATATCTCCTAGATAACATTAAGCCAGCCTATCTGAAACAGTAGCAAGAAATTGACTCTTGGCAGGAATGAAGAAGGACTCTAGATTTAAAAATTAATTTATTTAATCTAGGTTACAATATAATTGTGCGAACATTACTTTGTCATATGGTAAAATCACATGACATGATACATTTAAATACTACTAAAATGGGCTCATTTAGAGAACTCCCTGGTTACTGAGATAATAGTCACTAAATTCTTAACATATAAGAGAATAAAATTATTAAACATTGTATGTGGCAAATTTAATACGTGTTTTTAAAGCATAGGATATGAATGCAGCCAATTTGAACAGTAAATTTAAATCTCCATCGACGGTTAAAACCAAATACTCAGACAGAAAATCCCAAAACAATTTTAAAGTTAAGGAGATATTTTTTCAATATCAAAAAGGATAAAGAGAACTCTTATTTAAATAGCTATCGTTTTTGGCTACTTTATATTGATTTTATTAAACAAACCATGGTCCCGCCATTTTTAGTTAAATATCAAATTAAAGTATTCTGTCAAAAAACCTATTATCAAATTAACTATTACAATTATTTGATTAATTAAAATTAACTATTTACTTAATTAAAGTTAAAAATTAATTGTTACAGAACTTCACTAAAACCTTTTTCATGACTCATACTATATGCCAGTAATCTTTATCTTATAATTATCTAATAATTATATTAATTTAAATAAAAGTCACTGTGGCTATGTATGTATGTTCCACATCTCCTCCTAAACCACTGGACTGATTTCAATCAAACTTTTTATTTAAGAAAAGAGAAAGGTCACCTTCAACTTTTCAAAGCCTAAAAGATGCTTAAAATTTCACTTAATTAAAAATTAAGCAAGACGTTTTTCCTCGATGTCTTTCATTTCCATAAATATGTTTCTCTCATTTTAATATTTTTTTCAAAATTAATTTTAAACTGAATTCGAAACAATATTCTTGTTGATCAAAAATAATACGAAGAAATGTTTCCAGAAGGAAGAATGCTAAAAGAAAATTTTGAAAGTAGACGATTTAACAATTTATATCGGGACCAGCTATTGATTTATTTTCACGCTTTAAATTAATGAATAATTAAATAGTTAATTAAATTGTTTCAAAATATTCATTAAAACCTTTCATTGACTTTAGTAATTGTTAACAAAATTTGAAATACCTATATAACAAATAATAACGTATGAAGTAAACGGATGTTTTTAAAAATCGTCTGGTTCAATTGATATTCTCATTTTAATTGAAAACGTTTTAGATCAGAAGAGGAATTTGTGTATTATATTATTTATACAATAGTAATTTTTACATTGAAAATATTAAACATGAAAAAACTTTAATCCTGAGCAAAATCTGGTATATCAATTAACAGTTATAATTAACAAAATTTAACAAAGATATTAACTATAAATTAATTATATATTATACCATATAAAATGTGAAAGTGAATGCGGTTGCTGGGAACTCATAACTTCTAAGTAATTCTTGCTGTCAAAAAACTTTCAGTATAAAAGTAGTTTGTTATGATAAGGTGATAATTCCCCTAATTGAAATTTTCTTTTTATCTTCAATCTTAACGAAGCTATG
>BGPR01008610.1:38570-59957 GCA_013235015.1 Araneus ventricosus | reverse complement strand
ACACAACATTTCCAGGAACAAAAATATCGCCGAAATATTTATTTACTTAAATTACGATGAAATCTTTATTAACTAAAAATAACTAACAATCGTGGTTTATATGAAATAAAGCTTTTCATAAATAATGCGTTCCACAAAATACAACATTATGTGTTTGGTTTCAGAATAACATGCTGCGGTTTTTTTAAAATTCTGATGCATCGAATAGACACAACATTTCCAGGGACAAAAATATTGTGTTTAGACTCGGTGCAAGAATTGAAATGTAAGCACTTCTTAAGCTTTTATTAAAGATGGCGGTTATTACAAAAACAACCGATTTTCGGTTAAACCGGTTTTTTTCACCTCCGGTTTAACATGGCGGTTATAACCGCCCTAAATAACCGGTTTTCGAGGTTTTTAAATACAAAAACGATGTTTTCTCGTACATTTTTAAAGGAAATTAACCCATTGGGCAATATACAGGGTGCCAACTTAAATAAAGACCCCCTTAATTTCAGAATGACGACAGCTTTAGTCATGAAAGTAGTGTCTAGGTATAGTAAAACTTCTATGCGCTATGCGACGAGACAACTTACAACGCCACCTGGTGACAAACGTCGGAGTTAGCGTTCCTATCTCGAAAACGGTACAAAATAGCCAAAAAATGTCAATTACAAAGTTGTAGAGCAATATCGATTTAGTACAAAAAGACATCTTGTGCACATTAATACGAAGAGCAGAACGCTTAAAATTCGCATTTGTTTGTTCACATTTTCCGAAATTGTGATGTCAAAAGACATGGACAAAAGGGGAAAATATTATTTTTCGTGCAAAATGACGTCATTATACTTTTTTATGGGATAATAGTTCAAATAGCTGGTATATGAACCTTCCCGCTGGCATTGCAGGACTTTCGATGACGTATTACTTTGGCTTGCGCAAGTGCACTAACTATGCTAAAACGTAAATCATGCTTAAAGTGAAATTCAATCAAGGGCTCAGATCTGAATTGTAGATGACGGAGAGCACTTTGAACACCGAAAATAAAGGTATCTTGTGATAACTAATTGTTTGTTCTCTTTTTTAACCCGTTTCGTGACGTCACAGTCTCGGAAATCGAGAACAAATAAATGTGTGTTTTAAGCGTTCTGTTCTTCGTATTATTGTGCACAAGATGCCTTTTTGTACTAAATCGATTACGCTCTACAACTTTGTAATTGACATTTTTTCGCTCTTTGGTACCGTTTTCGAGACAGGAACGCTAACTCCTAAGTTTGCCACCAGGTGGCGTTGTAAGTTGTCTCATCGCATAGCGCATAGACGTTTTACTATACCTAGACACTACTTTCATGACTAAAGCTGTCGTCGTTCTAAGGTTAAGGGCGGGGGACTTATTTAAGTGGACACACTGTATATCCTCCAATCTATTCATAAAAACTCTTTCAGTAATAAGATCTGAGAATAAATCATGGAACAGCAGAGGGTTCTGTAATATATTTGCACTCCTGTCTTTAAGGATGTCAAAAGCCTTTGGTATAGACTTAGGTAGCACTATGTTTGGTTGAGATTTTTTAACGCACTGTTGACGATGTTCACTAAAGGGGATAACGAAGCTTTCTGTAATGTACTCGCCTCCCAAAATTTCCTTACTGGCATCATCGAAAGTGTAGTGCACCGTGCTGCGCCATCTTATTCTGTGGTGTATATATGTCAGTATCTACCTCGGGGCAATGGGAATTCCTTTTGTCTAGTGGTTAAGATACGCGACTCCGGACCCAAAGGTCTTAGGTTCAAAAGCAACGTGCCTGCCAAAAAAGCATGAAAATATCCGATATTTCTGACACCACTTAAATGACTGCATCCTTGGTGCATTATTAATATTGGGAGAGGCTGACATGTGAACATGGTGACAGTTTACTGAAATAACCTGTGGGAAGTTATAGGGCAATTAGCTCAATTAAATTCCAACATGTAGAAGGTGTCTATTGTTGGTACTGATTAAACCAGAAGTATTACATTCAAAAGCACGTGCATGTCAAAGTGGTGACTACCGGACGAAGAACACGCAACAACTACTTTCAATCCCACTAATAGATGGCAGCACCACAGATCGCATCAATTCCATCTTCTGCTACATCCGACAGATGGCAGCACTACACCTCCTACATCAAAAGCAGCTCTCCCATTTCAAAGTCTATGACGCATTTCATAGCACACAGCCGGCACGTGCCTGCGCACAAACAATGGGGCAGCAATCTGCGCATATGCACGCAGCATACAGTAGTGTATTTATCGCTTCTTTGATATTCAGATAATATCAAACATGCTGGGGGTTGCTCCTGTAGTACACCGTGCTGCGCCATCCTATTCTGTGATTTATATTGTATATAAGTCAGTATCTACCTCGGGGCAATGGAAATCCTTTTGTATAGTGGTTAAGATGCGCGACTCCGGACCCAAACGTCTTAGGTTCGAAAGCAACGTGCCTGCCAAAAAAGCATTAAAATATCCGATATTTCTGACACCACTTAAATGACTGCACCAGACTGCATCCTTGGTGCATTATTAATAGTGGGAGAGGCTCACATGGGAACATTGTGACAGTTTACTCAAATAACCTGTGGTAGGTTATAGGACACCTGGAGGTTATAGGGCAATTAGCTCAATTAAATTCCAACATATAGAAGGTGTGTATTGTTAGTACTGATTAAACCAGCAGTATTACATTCAAAAGCACGTGCCTGCCAAAGAGGTGACTACCGGACGAAGAACCCGCAACAACTACTTTCAGTCCCACTAATAGATGGCAGCACCACAAATCTCACCAATTCCATCTTCTGCTGCATCCGACAGATGGAGCACTACAGCAAAAGAAGCTCTCCAATTTCAAAGTCTATGACGCATTTCATAGCACAAAGCCTGCACGTGCCTGCGCACAAACAATGGGGCAGCAATCTGCGCATATGCACGCAGCTTCTTGATATTCAAATAATATGAAACAAGCTGGGGATTGCTCCTGTAGTGTGCCGTGCTGCGCCATCTTATTCTGTGATGTATATTGTATATAAGTCAGTATCTACGTTAGGGCAATGGGAATTCCTTTTGTCTAGTGGTTAAGATGCGCGACTCCGGACCCAAAGGTCTTCAAAGGGTTCAAAGGCAACGTGCCTGCCAAAAAAGCATTAAAATATCCGATATTTCTGACACCACTTAAATGACAGCACCAGACTGCATTATTAATGGTGGGATAGGCTGAGTTATGACCATGGTGGCAGTTTACTCAAATAACATGTGGTAGGTTACAGGGCAATTAGCTGAAATAAATTTCAACATGTAGAAGGTGTGTATTGTTGGTACTGATTGAACCAGAAGTATTACATTTCAACGATCACCGCGAAAACGAAACATGACCGATGAGCCCACCGACTTTGCAACTTAACACAGTGTTGAAAATATATTATTTAACCATATTAAATAAATTTATATTAATTCAGATTTATTTCTTAAAAAAAACAGCACACCGAATAGTTGTGGCCTGATTTCTTAAATTTACTTCTTTCCCAAATTGTCGGGGTTTTTTATCCGGTTTAATTGGATTTTTTTTAAATACCGGTTATAACTCGGACAAAAAAATAACCGAAAAAAGCCGGTTAATAGGAAAAAAACCGGTTTTCTGTTTTAACTGGTCAGTTTCCCCATGCCTAGCTTTTATCGCTAAACAGATTTCTCAAGTACACAAAGTTCTCATACACGGTATCAAATTAAACTCCGGCTTTTACCTAGCATTATTTAATTTCAACTAATTATTTTACAATTAAATTGGCATCAAAAGTAATGCTGCCAATTAAATCCCCAGTTCTGATTTCCAAAATTACCCCCGAATCCTTTTTAGCATCTATATATTTAAAATAATTGGCAAAACTAAAGTACCAGCCCCCGAGCCCCAACCACTGGACTGATTTCGACGATTTTTATTTCATATGAAAGCTTATAACGTCTAGATATGTCATTAATGGTCGCCTACCGTCCACGCCCTTCCATTTTTGACAGAAATCGAAAAAATGTATTTCTCTCTACATTCTCTATGGAGAAAAATCATGAGACAGTTCCCCAGCACCAATCACTGGACCGATTTCGATCATTTTTATTTCATATGAAAACTTATGAGGTCTAGATATGTCATCAATGGTCACCTGAAACCCACCACCCTCGAATTTCGAGATATATTTCGAAATAAAACTCTGGCAGAATGTCTTTGCCAAGTCGCCAATTTATTTCGCCAAGTTGCATGCATATTTTGTTTTACCCCAAAACAAGTCTTAGTTATAAAAAAATGACGGAAGGCTGTCTTTTTCAAACAGAAGCTGATGTTAAAGGCGTAGGACTACTTGACTCGCGTGACTCTTTTGTTTCTCGAAGTTTCTCAGTTTCTATTTGTTACTCGCGATTCTCTTTTGTTTCTCGAAGCTCCTCGAATTCTCTTTGTTACTCGCGATGCTCTTTTGTTTCTCGAAGTTACTCTCAATACTCTTTTGTTTCTCAAAATTACTCGTGATTCTCTTTTGTTTCTCGAAGTAACTCTCAATTCTCTTTCGTTTCTCGAAGCTCCTCGAATTCTCTTTGTTACTCGCCATACTCTTTTGTTTCTCGAAGTTACTCGTGATTCTCTTTTGTTTCTCGAAGTTACTCTCAATTCTCTTTTGTTTCTCTAATGTATGGAAAAATTGGCGAAACTAAGGTTACTATGAAAATTGTTTTATTTCTTAACAAAATATATTACAATGTCAATCCTTTTGTTTTGAATCGATATGTTACAATTCTGTGTAAGATCGGTCGACGATATGAAAAGTAACATACATAATTTAATAATTCAGGGCTAATGTTTTCTGTAAAAGTTGAATCAATATATGAATTCCCTAAAGTACTAGGATAATTTGCTGGCACCAAGTTTAAATCAAAATGCTTCTTCATGAAACCGAAGGCTTTCTCATTCCTTTTGACATTTACATTAAAGTCGCCCATAACAATTATTGGAGCACCTTTATGTATATGAAACTCAACAAACTACGATTCCGATTTTCAATTTTTTGTAACTTCTGTTGTTACCTTTTATCTCTAAAATCAGACATTAGTTTTTTTTAACATACGTAGTTGCCGAGATCTAGAGGATCGCGTCACCAATTCATGCGTATTTTTGCCTAACTTTGCGACTCAGCAGTCGCTGAACTACCATTCCGATTTTCATGTTTGTACTTCTGTTGTTACCCTTGTATCTCTAAATCAGATTGGTATGTTTTAACATATGTAGTTACCGAGATATAGAGGATCGTGTCACCAATTCATGCGTATTTTTGCCCAACTTTACGACTTTACGCTGAACTACAAATCCGATTTTCAATTTTTTTTCTATCTTCTGTTGTTACCCTTTATCTCTAAAATAAGACATTAGTTACGTTTTTAACATTTGTAGTTACCGAGATATAGAGGATCGCGTCACCAATTCATGCGTATTTTTACCCAACTTTGCGACTCGGCAGTCGCTGAACTACAAATCCGATTTTCAATTTTTTTTCTATCTTCTGCTGTTACCCTTTATCTCTAAAATAAGACATTAGTTACGTTTTTAACATATGTAGTTATCGAGATATAGAGGAACTCGACACCAATTCATGCGTATTTTTGCCCAAGTTTGCGACTCAGCAGTCGCTGAACTACAATTCCGATTTTCAATTTCTTTTCGTCACTTCTGTTGTTACCCTTTATCTCTAAAATAAGACATTAGTTATGTTTCTAACATATGTAATTACCGAGATATAGAGGATCTCCCATACAACTTTTTTTTGTGGCGTTTTGGCGTGTGAATCAAATTCCTCCCTGAGACCCCAATGGGAGGAACGTAATC
This sequence comes from Araneus ventricosus, assembly GCA_013235015.1. Classification (NCBI taxonomy): domain Eukaryota; kingdom Metazoa; phylum Arthropoda; class Arachnida; order Araneae; family Araneidae; genus Araneus; species Araneus ventricosus. The sequence goes on along the minus strand of BGPR01008610.1, from coordinate 54,073 downwards.
CTACGTTAAAAACTTTTGGAGAATTGAATACGGTAGACACGTAAGGAATTTCACGATTGACTTCTTGAACACAGTTACAACGTAATTCATACGTGAATTATGGTTCATTTTAAGTATTTTTTTAATATGCTTTCATTTTGTTACTTTCTATTCTTTCAATGTCGGATGCTTTACTCGGAAATGATCCGATAAAATAATTTCAACACTACAATGCGTTTTTTGGTGCTCCAAATACCGACTTGAATTCACTTTAAATGAACAGAAAGCAATTTCCGTTTGTTTGTAATGCTTATTATTTATTCTCTCATTTTTTCAAGTGCGGTCATTTTTTTTCGACATCCGCAGGTTAAGGTCGTAATGTCAAATGGTCAAGTAGGTCAATGATCAAGGTTGTTTCAGCTAAAGGCATTGATCAGAACAAAAAAAAGAAGTCGGTGAAATATTCAAAGTAACTCGACATTACCCAAAAATGTTGCTTTTAATCTTTTTACTTTCCCTTGTATAAAATAACTAGAAGATCACCCGTCATGGTTTGACGGGTGCAAATTGCCTCTTCATTCGAGAGATTTCCCTCCAAATTTGACGTATTTAAGTAGATATATATGCGAGAGAAATGTTTAACATTGATTGAAAACAAATAAAATAAACATATGTTTTATAACAGGAAATATTTTTTTATTTACGTATTATTTAAATACTTCTTTATTCAAAAAACCTCTTGGTGAACAACATTCCGTGTGAAGTATTTTTCGTTGATTAATAATTTTCCTTGTACTTCAGATGTCTTTGTGTAGATTTTAACGCGATTGGGAATCTTAGACCTTGAAAGTGCAACATAGAGCTGATCATGTGAAAAGACAGGCTCATCGAGGTGAATTCCAACATGATAGAAAGTTTGCACCTGCGATTTGTTGATGGTCACCGTGTAAGCTGGAATTAACGGGAACTGGCTGCGGTTGAGAACGAATGGTAGATTCACGTCACTGGTGGCTAATTTCATTCTTGGCAAGAAAACAACATCGCCACGATTGCATTCAGATACAATTTGCGTCCAAACTATATCACGCGCATGATATACCACCGACATAATTTATACTTTCTATTAGAAAACGGAAATTAATTTGAAATATAGGATTAATATAATTTAAAATTTCTCGGGAACTATTGATCATAGCGAGATAAATTTTATATCAATCGATAGCAAATTTTATTTCACTATTTTAGAGCTATTCAATTTGAAATTAGAACGACAATTACTCTTTTAAATTTAAAATGACTGAAATTTAGGTGCTCTGACAATGAAATAATGCTGTTTAACGTCTCGCAGTGCTATGGCGCGAGTTTTATTGTTGGTGACGTCAGAGCGTTACCGAGAGATCTTGGGCTATTATAGTAGTAATACTAGGAGAAAGTATTTCATTCATCGAAAAATTCGACCTCGAATTTCTGATGAATAGACCTCTCCGATTTCGAAATAACCATTTTTGGAATTATGTCTATCTATTTGTGAACGCGATGACTCAGAACCCCAACGAAATGGACGAAATGGAAGGATGGAATTTGATTGGTTTCTTCGAGTCTCTCCTAAATAGACTATACACGGTGCCACTAAAGTCCATTGCCACCCTTTTAACTACCGAATGGCTGCAGCTATCTTCATAAGAGTGGTGTCTAGGTAGCATATTTACGGATCCTACTATGGTTTGGATTGAGGTCGCTTTTCATTGGCTTTCAGCGTCACGTGACTTCGCTTGTTTCTGAATGATGTCATAGGAGCGCGCTTAGTTTGGATTTCAATTTTTGTCTTAGCTATTGTATCTTGGAGAAACCAAAATTATCTTTTAATTCCGATTATTTGGATATTTCTTAAGGGAATGATGAATTCAAGATAAAGATAATTTTGGTTTCTCCACCATTTCAATAGCCGCCTCGAAGAAGATTCACCAATCAATGCGCAACACTTCCTCGACGCGGCCGCTGATTGGTTTAAAATAATGACATTCAAAGCTCTATAACTCGGACAGTTTTAGTCGCAGAAGAGTGGCACTTTTTTTGTTTAAAATGTTAGTGTGTGAAAAATATATAACTAAATGTGACTGATAGGACCGGGGGACCGTATTAAAAATTAGGATTCGTAACTTTTTCAACAATACATTTAATGACTCAAACAATATAAAATATAATTGTGTTATATGTGTTTTTGTAAACAGGGTGTCCACACTTATCGTGGTCCAATAGCTAATTTCTAAACCTTTAGAGATAGACATATAGTTCCAACTCGAAAAATGCTTTAAATAAAGGGAAGAATTATATTTTATCTTTTTCGAGTCACTAAATATATTTCTGAAAAAGTTAAGAATTCTAATTTTTTATACGGTCACAGGTTCCTATCAATCATATTTAGTAAAATACAGTCGACGCTCGTTATAACGACCACACATTATAAAGACCATTCCATTATAACAACCAGTGATAAAATCCCCAACTGTGTTTCCCTATGCACTATGTTATTTTACTTCCGGTATAACGACCGTACAGTGTCGTCTAATCCCAATACAACGTCCGAATTCAGCGGACACTCTTCCCGGCATTTTTTCCAAAAAGAACATGTTTTTAAACGTAAATGACCTTGATTATTGTATTGCCAAGCTTCGTAGATGTAGAGTCTTCAGTGTTACAGTTCAACTTTGACAGGGGGAGGGGGGAGAATTACCACTGACCACAGCGCGGAAATTAGAATAGCCTAGAATAAAAAAAATGTTTCAAGTGCTATTGAGACTTTAAAATGTTCTTTTGAAAGTCAGAACATTATTTATCATCTTTAACTGAATTGGAAAATTATGTTTTGCAAAAAGAACATACGCAGAAAAGACAAACAACCATTTCTGATTTTTTCTTTAGAAAATAAATGTTCAGTAAGTATATAACACCCTTTATTTTCTACTTTAAAATCTGTTTTAGATATATATTTTTAATTGATAAAATTTTATTTTTAATACCAATGATGAAAAATAAGTTGAGTATAATCGCCTATTTATATGGAACTGCTGAGCGTGCATGTGTACAGTTTTTAATTATATCCAATATAGCGACCACTCGTTATAAAGACCTTTTGCTGGGGGACGCAGAGGGTCGTTATAACGAGCGTCGACTGTATTTCTGAGACTAACATTTTAAACAAAAAAAGTCCCTCTCTTCTGCAACTAAAACCCAACGAGTTATGGAGCTTTGAATTTCATGATTTTTAACCAATCAGTGGCCTCGTCGAGCAAGTGCTGTGCATTGTTTGGGGGATCGTGTTCAAGGCGGCTATTGAAATGGTGTAAGTGGACAGATATATTCGAAGTTCCATAACTCGGTCAGTTTTAATCGCAGAAGAGTGGGCCATTTTTTGTTTAAAATGTTAGTGTGTGAAGAATATTTTACTAAATATGACTGATAGGATCGCGGGGACTGTATAAAAAATTAGGATTCGTAATTTTTTAAGAAATATATTTAGTGACCCAAAAACATAAAATATAATTCTTCTCTTTATTTGAAGCATTTTTCCAATTGGAACTATATGCCTACCTCTAATGGTTTAGAAATTAGACATTGGACCACGATAAGTGTGGAAATTTGCTATTCAGAACACTGCAATATACAGGGTGCCAACTAAAGTCCCTTACCAACTTTTAACTACCGAATGGCTGCAGCTATCTTCATAAGAGTGGTATCTAGGCATGGTAAAGTGACTATGCACTACCGGATGAAACAACTTACAGCGCCATCTAGTGGGAAGCGATGGAGTTAGCGTTATTATCTCTAAAACGGTAAGAGATAGAGGAAAAAAGTGAATTGCAAAGTTGTAGAGCATCAAGGATTTAGTACAAAAAGGCACCTTGTGGGAGTGGATGCTTAGAACAGAACTCTTAAAACACGTATTTGTTTGTTCGCGATTTCCTAAACTGACACGTGACAAAACATTCTTAGAAAGAAAAAAAAAACACAATTAGTTATCACAAGATACCTTTATTTCGATGTCCAATCTTATCTCTGTCAGTTTTAAAATACAAGCGATGACACTGTGCCACGTTATGTGCTCGTTTTCCGCCCGAAGGATAATCTTTTCTCCTTTCGTTCAAGTTTCGTGACGTCATAGTTTCGGAAGCCGCAAACAAACAAATGTGCATTTTAAACGGTTTTATTTAGCATTCATGACCATAAGGTTTCTTTTTGTACTAAATCGATGATGCTCTGCAACTTTGTAATTCACTTTTTTCCTCTATCTCGTACCGTTTTAGAGATAATAACGCTAACTCCATCGTTTTCCACCAGGTGGCGCTGTAAGTGGTTTCATCCATTATGAAGATAGCTGCAGCCGTTCGGTATAGTCCATTGCAATTAGACCGAAAAATGGCAAATAGGGGGAAAAATAGAATTACAAAGTTGTAGAGCATCATCGATTTAGTACAGACACTATGTGGGCGTAAGTGCTTAGAACAGAACGCTAAATACACGTATTTGTTTGTTCCGATTTTTCTGATTGGAACTATATGTCTATCTCTAACGGTTTAGAAATTAGACATTGGACCACGATATGCGTGGACACCTTGTATAATGTTTATTTTAAACTGAGGTGCCCTCAAAGATATGAGTAAATGGGTCAATGGTGAATGACAAATCAAAAGCCGTTGATACAGACATTTACTAGGCGTGTCCGAAAGTAAGTACCGTTTCGTTCTACCGCCACCGCAGCGCTAGTGTCGGAGTTTCGCGCATGTGCACACGCGTCTCTGGTTGATTGTCTGTCCACTGACGCCATTACAGCCAGATTGTGTTGTGTTTACATGTGTTAGTGAGCGTTCAAAATGTTTAAGACGATTGCCGATCCCGCCGATTGTGAAGTGCGTTCTGTAGTATGGATTTTGAACGCAAATAATGTTAAGCAAGATGAAATTCATCGTCAACTTGTAGAGATTTATGGTGAAAATGTGATGACTGATGGAATGGTTAGAAAGTGGGTTCGAAAATTCAATGATGGACGCGCCAATGTTCATGACGAAGCACGGAGTGGGCGACCTTCTGTTGTCAATGATGGTTTGGTTGCAAAAGTGAATGAGAAAATTCGCGAAAACAGACGGTTCACAAAAAGAATGCTTTGTGACGAGTTTCCACAAATTTCAAAAACTGTTTTGCATGAGAATGTCACAAATCGCTTAAATTATCGCTAGCGATGACGACGCAGAAGACGGTGTTCAGCAGTGGCTGTCTTCACTGGCGGCATCTTTCTTTGAAGAGGGTATAGACAATTTGGTTTCCCGCTATGACAAATGTCTAAACAATGGTGGTAACTATGTAGAAAAGTAGTTTCCGAAATGGTCTTTTATGTAAAAATAAATTCTATTTTGAGAAAACTTTTTTTTATGCGAGTTTTTCCAAAACGGTACTTACTTTCCGGACACGCCTCGTATGTTCCCAATAGAGCAACTCTTAAGAGAGATCCACGAACTTAAAAGTCATTGGTTTAGATTGCTTATTTTGTCGTCCCATTTCGAAGCAACACGAGGGCTATTTCTGGACGAATCTCACAATGTTGAACTGTGGGAAGATGGCATCTTAACATTAAGGATTCGAAGAGGTTCCGACACGTGCCATTTCCTAAAAGGAACTGCGTGGACATGCTGTACATGCTAATATAACCCGATCAACTTACTCAGTAGCTACGGGACAGGAAAAAGGACAAAACTAAACGGAATCTTGTTTTAGTGTCAGCAACCTGCGAAAACCCACTTGCAACCATGAATGCAAGAGTGATTCATAGGAGGAATCTGTGGGATGTAAATTCGAATTATTCATAGTGTCAATTTATTCTCTATGGCTCATATGGTTAGCTTATTAAATTACTTTCTTAATAAGTCTATTAAGAAAGTAATTAAACTAGCTAACATTTAGTTCCCATCGGTAATTATCTTCATTTCTGCCCGATCGGCCTTGAAACAAATTTTCTCAAAATAAAATAATTTATTGCATTTCGATATTTATTACATTGGATAATTTGGTATATTAAGGACTAAAGGAATACAAGAAAATGATAAATAATTTAATTATTTTTATAAAATTAATATTTAAATCACGCAGAAAATCTATCTATATATATAAAAGAGGAAGGTATGTGTGTGTTTGTTTGTTTATTGGTTCAAAATGCACGTCCACACCATTGGACTTACGACGACCAAATTTGGCACAGTGATGGATTAACACAAGAGGGAGCTAACGCCGTAAAATTATTTTAAATTCGAATTGGATTTTTATTTATTTAATTAAATAACGAAAACTAAGCTATTTTTAGATGTTTTTCGCCAATAACTTCTGAAATACTTATGGTGCGAAAATTATTTTTACATCGCCTTAAAGAGTAAAAAATTACCTTTTTAATGATACCAATTTAATTGTTGTATATTTTTTTCTCTAACTGTAATTAACGTTTCAAAATTCATTTCAAACTCAAATTTCAACGATGCTTTTATTGTTATAAAATAAAATTCAAACTAATTTATTGTTTCATCAAATTCTTTATTCACGTGTTTTTACCACTGTTAAAGATAAGAAAATATTACTTTTTTAGTCAAGGTAGATTCTTACCTCCGCTGTTATTTCGTAGCAATCACTTAACTTCCGTTTTTATTTCGTAGCTTTTAATATGCACTCAAATATCAAATGAGGTTAGTCTACAATGTTACTACGCGATGTTTCGTTTAAATTTCACAAATTTTTGAAGTATTCTAATCAGTCTGCAGTGGAGTAGCGACCGAGGAGTAAGACTCGTGTGAACTGGTTCAAAGTACAGAGACGAAAAGAAGAGGTTAATTTAGCTGCTGGCCGAGGGGTCAGAGACAAAATCAATGAAAGACGTTACATTTAAAAATTGTTTAATTAAATTTGAAGTGTTATAAGTACATAGACTTGAAAATATTTCTACCCCGACCAACGCCGTGTATATAAGCTAGTGGTTAATAAATCAAATAAGTGAAATAATCTTAATATAAATAAAAGTCATTGTGGGTATAATAAAGTTATTAAAGGCTAAACCAATGGGCTGTTTTTAAACAAATTTTGCACACTTATTATTCAAGACAAGGGTAAGACACTTAACAACTTTTCAAAGTACAAAAGTTAATTAAACAGTCAGTTAATTAGAAATTAACCGAGACAGTTTTTCCGCCGAAACTTCGGAGCAAATAGTCCGACAAAAAATATTTTTATACCATCTTAAACTTTAATTTTTTTCCTTTTCAATGAAACCAATTTTATTTCCGTGCAATTTTTCCTTTAAATTTTATGAATTTTTAAACTTTTTTAAAGAAATTGATTACTTGCAAACGATTTTGAAACAAAGCATTTTTATTGTTACTTAGTTCATGGCAACGGTGAGATTTTGAACAAATTTCTTTTTATTTCACTGTCAACATTAAAAGGCCTAAAAGTTAATTAAATCTTTAGTTAATTAAAAATTAAACAAGATTTTGAGTTTTTCTGTGATGTATTTCGAAAGTGTTATGTTTCAATAACGATTTTTATACTATATTAAAGTTTTAAAAATAGCTTTTCAGTGATACAAATTTCATTTCCGTTCAAATTGTTGCTCTCATTTAAATAATTAAAAAAAAAAATTCAATAGTGTATAATAATCACAATTTGCAGTTGTTGCTAGAATATATAAACAAAAATTCTGAAAGAATGCTAAAGAAATGTTTGAAAGCAGACGATTCCTAATTTATATCGGGAACAACCATTGATCTGGTTTATTTTATCGCTTTTTTTATTAATGAAAATTTAACTATTTAATTAACTTTCCCAAAACATTCGTCAAAATCCTTCTTATACTTCACTATGTATGGACGAAATTCGAAGTAAAAACGTTTCAGACAATAAAGGAATTTTTATTTATTACAATTTTCTATAAAAAAATAGGTTTTCATTAAAAATATTAGACATAAAAGTATTTTAATCCCGAGCAACGCAGCATAACAGCAAGTTGCTTCATAAATGCAGTTTGATATGCGACTTACTAAAACAAGTTTACAATATGTGATTTTTATTTTTTTTCGTACATATTTTATAGTAAACTCGTCGATAATATCATAATATGGTTTATAAATTTATTCGGAATTGATAGATAAAATGGCTTCTGAGGTAAATCGTACTTGACTAATGCTAAATCTCAACTAATTTTTTATTATTTTCTATCTTGAGAATGATTTTTCTTCAGATGCGACGGTAATTGGTAATGTAAATGTAATTTTCAGAAAAGTAATAAAATTTGGACAGAATTCAAATAAATTATTTTTAAATAAATATGGCAACATTGTGTCCTGGAAGACAAAACTCGAAGACAAATTTTGATTCGTTTAAAAAATAAATGCAATCAATTTTCATTTTGCAAAACCACTCAGTGGCCCGCGGTCTTGAGCCCTCGCACCTTTCTCAACCCCCTCTGGTCGGTCATGGTTGTCTTTTAATAAATAATATTCATTTTGGTCTGTCTGTGTTAAAAATATAGTTTTATTTGTGCACAGTTATTTCTTAAAACATTTTCACTGAAAATCATATTTTAGTACAGCTTCATGTTGAAATGAAGAATTGCTTCATGTTGAAGCGAAGCATTGCTTCATGTTGAAAAGAAGCATTGCTTCATGAGTTACTTATTTTTAATTGCTGTTATTCGTTAATTTACATTTAATTACCTATTTAGAGTTTTTTCATGTCAGTTTTCGATAAAAAAAAACAGGAGTGGCGTTCGAGTTTGCCCGAAGGGGGGGGGCACGATCTACTGTACGGGGGCGCGAGTGTAATGAAATTGGTCTCAAATTTTCGCCAGATCTTTATTTATCAAGTAGTTGAATACCCCTTAGGAAATTTTTCCCGACGGGTGTACACAACGTTTCCCCTATGGGGGGCACAACATCCCCCTGGCCCCCCTTTGGCGCCACCCCTAATCCAAAAGCATCGTTGGTTTATGTAATTTCGACCATCACAAGTAGAAAGATAATAGAAAAAAATTTAAAATCAATCTTTATGGAACATGATATTAATTTAGTGGCAAAAAGGAAAATCTGAAATATTGTTGGATGGTAAAAGTAAGAATCCAACTTAGTAGCAACCTTCCAAGTAGCAACTTTAAATCTCACAAGGAAAAAAAGAAAGAAAGAAAACGGATTTTTTCAATTGATTTTCGTCGAAACTTCTTTCACTTCTTCAACTCCTAAAACAATTCATTTATTACTCTTAAAAACTCTCGTTTATTTATTCCCAAAACTATGAAAAGAGAAGACTAATAACAATTTTTAAAAAAATTTTTTAATACAATTGAATTAATACCAACAAAAACTGGCATAATAGCAATTAATTTTTCTTAAGTGATTCTGATCGCATAGTTCTTAAATTTCAGCAACAAGTTTTAGAAACGAAACTTACAAGAATTCCGTTTAAAATTTACATAGATTTGAAGAAGAAACACACGGTCATTGTAATTAAAGTTCACCTATTCAAAAGGCTCTATAATCTATGCCATGGTTCCAAACGAAACCAAATTCCGTTAGAATGTACCACAAGTGATGCGCTGTGTGGAAACAAAACAAGAAACCATTGGGAGTGGCCTCCTCTAAACTTTCTCGTATACTCATTTCTCAAAAACTATCGTATAGCGTGTAAGTTCCCCGGACCCTCGCTCGGATAAAAATTTCGGATCAGCTCTATTCCCAGAACGCAACAAGTTTCTCCAGCACACGTAGAAACAACGAAACAAACGGAAATAAAATAATCCGAGCTGGAACAGAATTCGCCAAAAGCGAGAAAAGAGAGCCAAAAGGGAAGAAAAAAGCGCCAAGCCGCTGAATATCATGCACAGAGATTGCTTCCATGAGCGTGGAGATAGGATTCGTTTCAAAAGTAAAAAAAATTGAATATGCAATTTGAACACCTCTTTTCTAACCGATTGAGATGAAAATTGGGCACAGATCTATAATTAATGTTAGAATCCGTGATACCAAGTTTTATTTATCTAAGCCAAAAGGTTTATGAGATATAATTTTTACAAGTATCCGATTATACAGACCGACAGACAGTCAACCCTTCGACGGATTTGAACCAAACTTTGATACGGACCTACATTCATGACGATAAAACTGTGTGCCAAATTTTATCCATCTAGCTATTCAAGTTTTTGAGTTATAGTGTTCACATGAAAATGGACAGACAGACTTCCCTTTGACGGATTTTGTTCAAAATTTGAAAGAAACCTACAAATTATGTGTCAAGTTCACATACCAAATTTCATCCCTGTATTTCTAATAGTTTTCGAGTTATCGTGTTCACAGACGGACATAATACCAAAATTGTGTTTTTCGGACTCAGGGAGGTCTAAAACGTGGAGATTCGTCAAAATCTCGAGTTCGAATTTTTTGACGATTACAATACTTTCTCTTTGTATACTTCGTGTACGAGAAAGTAAATAAAATATGGCCGCCCTTCTAGGATGACGCCATTTTTTTTTGTCTTGACCGAATTGGATCGGCAATTTTCTAGTCCATCCACTGATGACAAATTTACTTAATTTTTAAGCAGATTGAAACGAATTTTGGAATAAATATTTCTTTGAATTAAGTGATAACAGTCTTTGTGGTTAAAAATTCCTAAATCTCGTATCTCTCAGAGATACAATTCAAGAATCAAGAATAGGAACATGAGGACAAAGAATTTTGGAAACCCTTCTAGAAGGACGGCATTTTTTTTCGTCTTGACCGAATTGGATAAGCAGTTTTTCTAGTCCATCCATTGATGGCAATTTTACTTAATTTTTAAGCAGATTGAAACGAATTTTGGAATGAATATTTTTTTGAATTAGGGGATAACAATCTTTGTCGCTAAAAATTCCTAAACCTCGTATCTCTCAGAGATACAATTCAAGAAAACAAAACAAAAAAAACAGGTTAGAGAGTTTCGGCACTGCTTAATTTGCGACTGCATTGCTGTAAATTGAATATTATCATATTACAAATGTATGAAATTAAGTTCCGAAATACTTTTTGAAAGCGATTGTCCCCATTCGTTGTTTCATGTGATACCGAAACAAAGCTTACTAACGATATATTTTTCTTCCAAAAAAATCACGAAGGATATGTAAAAAGTTAAGGGGTATTGGAACCCCTATTCCGACAATGTTAAATTTGCCATTTCGATGCGCCTTTTCTCAAAATCTGTTATAGATTCAAGTTTGAAATTTTTTATACAAGTAAAGTACATATTTCTCATTATATTGAAATTGGTTTCTTTTTAAAAATTCAAAACTTTTTTTTACAATTTTTTTTGTGTCAAAACCGACAATGTAATTTGGCCATTTTCGATGTACCTTTTCTCAAACTCTGTTACAGATTCATGTTTGAAATTTTTTATACAAGTAAAGTACAACTTTCTTATTATACTGAATGAAGCTTTTGAAAAAAAAATTACACATTTTTTTTGTGTCAAAATAGGGTAACATTTCACTTTGTCTAATTAAATATTTTGCAAATTTCTAGCAGTACGCGCACGGCGTTGCCCGTGGAATCAAGACTTGAACAAAATGAAAAAAAAACCCGCCCACAATGACATGAAAAACTTTTGAAAACAAAATCAAAACAAAAGATACACATTTTTTGATTTACCTGCTTATTTTTTTTTCGCGCTGCAGTACACTGTACGTTAATCCAAAACAATATTACAAAATTGGAACGTGAAAATGATTATTATACAGCAAGCAAAATATAAATCAAATCCGAAAATAATTATGGAAGTAATTCATTCAGGTGAAGGTCATGACGTATCCTGCGCGTCCGCCAATCAAAATTGCCAGCAACGTTCCGAAGAAGTGCCGCGTGAGGAACTCGACCGAGAAAAAATAACTCTCAACGGCACAGAAAGAAATTAATTTAAAAAAAAACGGGAAAAGATATTTTAAGCGTTCTTGTTTTAAATCCGACAGAACCGTTCTAGTTATAAGCTGAAAAAAATTGAAATTAATAATGTTATTAGAAAGTCGGATGCAACAAATTTAAAAACAAAACTAACATTTAGATGACAAAACTGATAATTTTTTTAAAATTTCTCAAAATTCAGTAAATTATGTTAGAAATTCGAAACTAACTTCATTATAACGGAAATCGTGTGCTCTTTCCAATGGTTTATCTATTTTTGTCGTACAATTATTCGAAACCATTCTATTGAGAAATTAGTGCGAAAAATCAATCAAAACAACACAAAACATTAAATAAAAAAATTTCTAGATTAAATTTTAAAATTTCGGCTTCGAGGTGTATTGAGTCACCATTAGGACTACCTGTGTGCCAAATTTCATGGCTGTAAGTGCGATAGATTCGTCTGGGCATCGCAGACAAACACACACGCACACAAACATTGCCTTTTATAAGTATAGATTAAAAATTAACCAAACGCTACATTCAGTATAATGAGAAAGGTGTACTTTACTTGTATAAAAAATTCAAACATATATATCTGTTGGAAATTACACGCATTCCATCCTTAAAAGAAGCTTTGAATGGACCGAATTCTGAAGAATGGCTTGAAGCCATGCGGACAGAAAACAATGCGCTCTTAAAGAATCAAGTCTGTTTGTCATACTGTTAGCTATTTAAGTCAATTTAACGAAAATCCAGGTATGCCTCACTGGACAGCTGCTAAAAGAGTATTAAAATATCTGAAAGGTATAAAAAACCGTGGTTTAACTTTCCGTCCTACAAAAAGGCTGTAAGTTGGGTTTGCCAATGCTTATAGCTTGCTGCTATAATTTGCTGACGGAGCCATCTCGTGGGAAGGTAAAAAACAGCATTGTGTTGCTCTTTCCAGCACTGAGGCGGCATATATTGCACTGAATGTGGGAAAGAAATTGTTTATTTACACCGTTTAATAAATAAGTTGTATGACTCAGTAGATGAAACTCCAGCTGTTGTTTTTTCTGACAGCCAAGCAGCTGAAAAACTTGTTCAAAATCCGATCTTTCATTCACGCACTAAACGCATTGACATTCGATGTCATTACATCCATGAAGGTTTGGTGAAATAAAGATAAATTACATTCCAACTGATCAATTGGCTTCAGACATTCTAACTAAGACTTTAACATTCCAAAAGCATGACATTTGCTGTAAATTAATTGGTGTTAATGTCATTAATGTTTGATTTTTATTACTGTTTTGTATTTTTATTTGTGGAAAGTTAACAGCGAAAGGGGAGTTGTTGGAAATTATACGCAGTTAACTTTCCTTCAGTCTCCTCATTCAATCTTCTAACCAATCACAAGCTATTGCGATGTTGTCATGATGCAATACGTCACTGCGTGACGTCATATATATATATATCCCATGATTCCTTTCACGGAGACCTGATAAGAGGCTTACAAGGAGAGGACACGACTTGGGAAATTCAATTCGGGATGAAACTTGGCATATTAGTAGCATACCATTAGGGTGTTCACCCATCAATCTAAAAAAGTGCAATGGCCAGCCAATTCGGAGGAAATGGCCCTCAAACTTCGGCACAACTTATATACCAATAACTCTTCGCATGCAATCAGAGCTTAGATGTCAGTGTGCCCGCCTAGCATTCGCTAGGTCCGCAGTTCGGTCCTAGCTGCGGATTTTTTTTTCAAACAGACGTCTGTTCACTTTGAAAAGCATATTCATGATTAACAAAGCGACCCCGGAATTTAATAATTCCGAAGGAATTACGTTGTAGAACTGTGATTATTCGCTAAAATAAGGTGACTGTGTTCCAGGGTTACCATATTGGCCTTTTTAAGGCCAAATTCTGAAAATTTGGCTTTTTTTAAAAGCCATTGGCCTTAAGAATTTTCATTTGGCTTTAACTCATTTTTTGCCTCTTTTTGGCTTTATTTTTCCTTAAGACTTTTAGAACGATTCTTAATATATAATTTTAGTGTCTTTCTAATAAATTTTTGAACATTGAAAAATATTATAGAATGTTTTTCGTAACAAGAGTTGATATATTTCGCTAGAACATTTTATTCTGACAAGAACATTCAGAACATAATTCATTTTTCTTTCTTTTTTTTTCTTTTGCAAGTCCCCCATGAAGATGTTTTTTAAAAATTTCCCTTAAATTTTAGTTTAATAGAACGGTATTATGCATATGTCAATCTAGTGGGATTCCTTTTCATGAAAGCCAGTCATTTTCTTATAACAAAATAATGGGGAAATGTGCGCTTTAATGAAATTTTCAAATTTGGCCTTTTTTTGGCCTTATTTTAAAGACGGTTTGGCCTTAGTTTGCTATTTTGATCTGGAAAACCTGCTGTGTTCTACGAACAGTAAAAATCAAGGAGTATAATTCTTCAGTTTAATTTATAAAAAGCCAAATCAAATTAATTTTATTAAAATTATTATTACTAGGGGGCTTTGCCCCCTGCTCGCTAAAGCTCGCCAACCCCCAGGAGGATTGCGCTGCAATCCTCCGGGGCTTGCTACGCAAACCCTGCTCGCTTCGCTCGCTACATGAAGACACTGGGTGTCCTAGCAAAGTTGTTATAAAATCTTTATATATATATATAACACCCCCTGCTCGCTCCGCTCACCGACACCAAAGGATCACGCGATTCTTTCGGGATCACTATGTGAAAACAGCTCGCTTCACACGCTTGCCGTACAACCCCCAAGAATCACGTTGTGATTCTTTTGGGGTTAATTACTGAAAGTAAATTTAAATTATCTGAAATAGCATAAACTCCTAAAAAATTTTCAGCAATTACTAATAAACTAAATCATCAAATTTCTAAAATTAAAATTTCCTGGTAGCATATATATAAATATATATATGTAAATGTTTGAAAGAAATTTGAATGCTAAAATGTATAATTATAAAATGTTTACTAATATAAATTATTTACATCAATCAGAAATCAGGCATTTAAAACTTATTGCTACACAAAATTGAATATTTCTTCAAGTTTCATTAGCCCCAACTTTATTCGAACAAACCTCTTAATTTCCACTCTTCTCAATGAATTGTTGCTGAAAAAAACCTTCGCCACTTGTATACACACTCAATGTAATAATTATTTAGCCAAGAAAGTAATAACTTTTCTCGCTGGGTAGTTATTTATCCGTTAAAACCTCAGAAAGTTTGAGTTACGAAAGATTATTTCACGAACTTGCAGCTTAAAAAGCACAGTTTAACTGACAAATAGCTTTAAACATGTTCAGATTCACTATTCAAAATTATAAACCATAATAAATATTTACTTTTACCCTTTTAAAATTAACAAAAAATGGCCTTTTTTGGAAATTTTTAAAATTCATAAAATGTTTGCTTGACGTGCAAATTATTCTCAGAATGCTACGCCTGCCACCGTATGCTTGGCTTACAACAAAAAAATTTAATATAAGAACACTTTTGCATATTTCAGGGAACGTGAATATGTTCTAAAAATCCATTAATTTGAAATATAGCTGG
>BGPR01008610.1:0-12571 GCA_013235015.1 Araneus ventricosus | reverse complement strand
GAACGGCCACCCCTCCGTTCCGAGAAAAAATTGGCCGTTCAGAGGGGGTGGCCGCTCTAAAGGGTTTTCGTTACAATTACAAGATAATTGCTATAATACATAATAAAAGAGTCTGACACATATTTCTTATTTAAAATGAAGTTTGAGACTTATCTAAAGAGAAAATAGTAATTTATTTAATAATTTTTTACATTTTTTGAAAAAAGGATACAATTTATGACAGTTTTAAGTTTTTACCCTTCTCGGAAAAAAACCATTTTTTCAGTTCGTTTTTCAGTTTAAAAAGTAAATCTCTAACCGATGCGTTTGTTAAATGGGATGGGCGAACCCACCCGGCGGCCGTTCAGAGGGGTTGGGTGGCCGTTCAGAGGGGTTATTTTAACATTAGGTCTATGGGCCGAAAAATCCGTGCCACGAAAAATTGGCCGTTAAGAGGGGTGCTCGCTATGCAGGGGTGGCCGTTCGAAGAGGTTTCACTGTATATAGACTAGCAGTACGCGCACGGCGTTGCCCGTGGAATCAGGACTTCAACAAAATGAAAAAAAAAACGCCCACAATGACATGAAAAAGTTTTGAAAACAAAATCAAAACAAAAGATACACATTATTGATTTTCTCGCTCATTTTTATACTAAAAAATTGTAACGTGAAAATTATTATACTGCAAGCAAAGTATGCGAGAGGAATAAATACGTTAAGATACTGCCGAAAATAATAATCAGTCATTCAATTCAAGTTTATGACATCACCTCCTCTTCAACCAATCAAACAGCCAGCTGCGTTCCGGAAAAGTGTCGCAGGAGAAAACTCGCTCGATAAAAATAACTTTCATCTGCCCAGGAAAAAATTAATTAAAGAAAACGGGATAAGATATTTTAACCGTTCTTCTTTTAAATCCGACATTACCGTTCTAGTTATAAGCTGAAAAAAATTGAAAATAACAGTGTTATTAGAAAGTCGGTTGTAAAAAGAATTTAAAAACAAAAATAACATTTCGATTGCAAAACTGGCTATTTTTTAAAAATTTCTCAAAATTCAGTAAATTGAGTTAGAAATTCAAAACTAACTTCATTAGAACGGAAATCGCGTGCCCTTTCCGATGGTGTATCTATTTTTGTCGTACAATTATTCGAAACCATTCTATTGAGAAATTAGTGCGAAAAAAAAAATCACCCAAAACAATACAAAACATTAAATAAAAAAAATTCTAGATTCAATTTTAAAATTTCGGCTTCGAGGTAAATTGAGTCACCATTACGACTACCTGTGTACAAAATTTCATGGCTATAAGTGCGATAGATTCGTCTGGACATCGTACGCAGGCACACACACACACACACACACACACACACACACAAACTTTACCTTTTATAAGTATAGATTATACCATTTCCTGGGCTGAATGAATCAGCCAAGCCTGAAGAATTTAAAGTGGCTAGATGATTTTAATAATAAACTCATGTCTCATGGAATTTCTGGTCAGCTTCGCTATAGAAGCAATACAAACAGTTTCAAATTTCTTCTCTTTCAAATAACCTTGGAAATATTTCTTGGGGAGATTTGTCGATAAAAACTGGATAAGAAAATATAATTTCTTTGATGTTATTATAAAGGCGTTGTCTCTTCTATTTAGTGAATAAAGGATAAAGAAAGTAAATATAATCACGCGACTCACACTTTAACCGCCTCTGGTATCGGCAAATAGACGAGTTACTCAACTTAGGAAAAAGCGGAAGATAATAATGTATTCTTATCAGTGTGTTAATGAAAAATTTTCAATGTCCTTTCTCGACCTTGATGAATAATTACATAAAATTCTCACGGAAAACGTGTGGTGATTATTCATTTATTCATATCAAAGCTTTTGAGAAGAGCTGAATTATCGGCTGAAACGAAAATAACAGCTGCGGTGGTCTGTGCTGATTGGCTTGAAAAAGGGCGAGCCCCGTTTAAACCAGCGGGAGTGGTCTCCCCTAAATATTCTCGTATACTTCCCAAAAATGTGTCATTTTCCCTCTAACGAGGGTTGTCATACGTCCCGTATACTATTTGTCCCGTTTGCTTCCTAAACTCTGAGTCATTATAAATTAAAATGACCTGCGCCCATTTTTATGATTATGTGTAAAAGGAAAATGATAACAATATAAAAAATTGCGTAAGTTCTCAATTTTTACGCGTGCTGGAGTACCACAACTTTATTTAAAGTTTTTGAGAACAAAATCTTACTACAAATATCATGTAAGATTTCATACCTTCCATCTGGAGAATGTCGGAACAAAGTTTCGGGTTCAGGGGGTTGCCATAATTTCCGAAGCTACAATACTTCGTAGATCGCCAAGGTCAAAAGCCAACTATACTAACTTCAGTAAAATAAGCGAAACGCTCGCCAACACATAGTCGCAATGTGCATTTTGAACCAAATATGTAATTTCAACAACTTTTTTTTGAACGAATTGAAACGAAATTTGACCATAGATCTATAATTATTATTAACAAACGTCATACCATTTTTTATTTATCTAAGCCAAAGGGTTTAGGAGATATAATTTTTACAAGTATGCGATTATACAGACCGACAGACAGTCAACCCTTTGACGGATTTGACCCAAAATTTTATACGGGCCTACATTCATGACGATACAACTGTGTACCAAATTTTATCCATCTATCTATTCAATTTTTTGAGTTATAGTGTTCACATGACTTCGGACATACAGACAGGCAGACTTCCCGCTGACGGATTTTGTCCAAAATTTGATAGAAACCTACAAATTATGTTTAAAGACCACATACCAAATTTCATCCCCGCAGCTCTCATAGTTTTCGAGTAATCGTGTTCACAGACATACAGACATAATTCCAAAATTGTGTTTTTCGGACTCAGGGAGGTCTAAAACGTGGAGATTCGTCAAAATCTCGAGTTCTAATTTTTTGACGATGACAATACTTTCTCTTTGTATACTTCGTATACGAGAGGGTAAAAAGGATCGACTTTTTCCTCCGCCTGCCGCCCCCCCCCCCGCGAGCCAGTCCATCAGTTTTAACATGCAAATTAAGGTGGATAAATCCTCGAAATATACTTTAATCTGGCATTCTGGGTAGGCTTGACATAATTGTCAAGCTTTGATACGGGACATTTAAGTGTTTTAATAAATAAATAAAAAGTGGATAGGTAATGGTTTATTTTACTCTGATTAAAACCAGCGGGAGTGACCTCCCCTAACTTTCTTGTGTACTTCTCAAAAATTTGTCATTTCCCCTCCCCCTGCGTGGATAAAAAAATTCGAACCTACTGTAACCCAAAAGGCAATGACTATCAGAAGGTTTTTCATTGTAGATTATAGCGATTGTAAAATATTTAGGTGAAGAATCATATTGAAAGAGATGCGTATGTATTAAAACTTAGCAATATTTATTTTCTATCACACCGCTAATGCGAGGGGGTGCGACAAGCGAAAAGAAAACAGGAGAAAATGACCTCGTTCGCTATCGCTGAATATCCTGCGCATGCGCAGAGATTGCTTCCAGTAAGTAAAAAAATTGAAAATGCAATTTGAACGCCTTTTTACTTTCTCGTATACGAAGTATACAAAGAGAAAGTATTGTAATCGTCAAAAAATTCGAACTCGAGATTTTGACGAATCTCCACGTTTTAGACATTCCTGAGTCCGAAAAACACAATTTGGGAATTATGTCTGTCTGTGTGTGTGTCTCTGAACACGATAACTCGAAAACTATTAGAGCTACGGGGATGAAATTTGGTATGTGGTCTTTAAACATAATCTGTAGGTTTCTGTCAAATTTTGGGCAAAATCCGTCGACGGGAAGTCTGTCTGTCTGTACGTTCGAGGTCATGCGAACGCTATAACTCAAAAACTTGAAAAGCCAGATGGATAAAATTTTATACACAGTTTTATCGTCATGAATGTAGGTCCGTATAAAATTTTGGGCCAAATCCGTCAAAGGGTTGACTGTCTGTCGGTCTGTATAATCGCATACTTGTTCAGTTTTGAAACTAACTCCCTGCGCATGCCTACTGATGGCAATGCCTGTGCAAAGAACGGACGCTCCGAAACTTGGCAGTTTGCCAAAAACCAATTCTGGAGCGATTTTGTAAGGAAGCAAATATTTAGGGAGTCTCGCCAGGTCCTGTTGCGCAGAAGAATGCGCAGGGGATTTGAATTTGTTTTGATCCTTCAAACCACGCGTGGTTCCTACTTTGGTTTACTTGCGACGGAAGTTTATTTGACGTCTTTTATTATTCTAGTTTTCTCTACATGTGTTAGGAGTATACGAGAAAGTTTAGGGGAGACCGCTCCCGCTGGTTTTTAACCGATTGAAACGAAATTTGGGCACAGATCTCTAATTATTGTTAGCAACCGCCATACCGTATTAAAAGTGATTTTCAAACGGTAACTTCGCTGCCTTTAATCCTGTGCGTGTAACACACGTTAGAAAGTTCTCATCAGTTTCATTCTCTCCCACCCTCTTTCCTCTTCACGGCTCCAACCCTTAAGAAATTGAAGAAAGAAATGACGGCGAGGTGAAATTTTTCTTTTTTTTATATTTCCGGACTAAAGGAATCTACTTTCGGCTAGAGATGGCGGTTTCTCAAAAAAAAAAAAAATTTCAACAAGCCTTTTTTTTTTTATTTAATGGGATATTAAAAACGGTCAAAAATTTTTTTTTCTAAAAAAAACGGTTTTCGGTTTTTTGAAGAAGAAAAAACGGTTTTCGGTTTTTTGGAAAAAAAAACGGTTTTCGGTTTTTTGGAGAGAAAAAAACGGTTTTCGGTTTTTTGGAGAGAGAAAAACGGTTTTCGGTTTTTTGAAGGAAAAAAAAGGTTTTCGGTTAAAAAGAAACGGTTTTCGGTTTTTTAAAAAAAGCAACGTTTGTGGACAGAACTTTTTATTAATAATAATATACAATAAGTAAGTATTAATACAATAATTAATTAATGTAATAAGAACTGATTATAAATCAGTATTTAATACAATAATTAATTAATGTGATAAGTAATGATAATAAATAAGTAATTAATACAATAGTTAATTAATGTGAAAAGTAATGATTATAAATAAGTAATTAGTAGAATTTGTAATGATAATAAATGAGTAATGATTGCAATAAGTAAGTATTATAGACAAAAAAATTTATTAACATTGTTTTCACAAGAAATTAATTCATTGGCCAATATTTATCATCTAATCTACTCATAAAGACTCTTTCAGCCATGCGTTGATCCGTGAGTCGACATTTCTCAAAGGAAACAACATCATTCAACGTAGATACTAATCTTTCGGAAGCCACAGAACTTCTGACTAAAGATAAATATATTTGGCTACAAAAAACAGACGCCGTTTGCAGCCAAATATTTTTATTAGTATAGTTTTTGTAGGAAATCAATCCATTGGCCAATATTTATCTGTTCATAAAAACTCCTTCAGTAATCCGCCAACCGACAGACGCTCTCGAGGAAGCGCTTGTCGGTGATTGGCCTAAGATGATGAAATTCTAAACTTTATGACTTAGTAAATTTTAGTTTAGTCGAACCTAAAATCGAGCCTATCTTCCGACCCGGTTTTTGGATTTAAAAAAAGGCCGGTTTAAACCGAGGCAAAAAAACCCGAAAAAAACCGGTTAACCGAAACAAAAAAATCCGGTTTTCGGTTTAAACCGGTTCGGCTATCCAGAAGGAATTTTTTTTTTTACAGAAATTCTTTTACATGCATCACTAATTTCTAAAAGTCACAATAAAATCTTTTGTTCTTTATCGAAAACTTGCTTTTACCAATCTTGTTGATAATCCATTTTATTTTACGTCAAAAAATGCCACTTAACCACCTAACTGAATAGTTTTCTTTGCTATCTAATAAGATGACCCCTCCTGTTTTGGAAAGGGGCTGTCGTTTTCATTCATCGAAGAAGGCATAGGATACTGAAGATGTTTATGGATCCTACATATTTTTTGTGTCAAATTATAAAGCTAATTAATGATTCAATTTTAGTTTATAAGACTAAAATTTCGATAATTCGATGCACGAGTATTCTCGGGCTGTTAAGTTAAGCGGTTAACACGAAACCTTTTATTAAGTCGATTCCTAATTTGGTATTCCTGAGTGTTCCAAAACTTTATCGATCCATTTCTCTTCTACATTACAGTCGGGTTTTTTTTCTGGCATTTCAGCTGCATCACCATGGAAACCACATCTATTGCAATCACGCTACGAATCGTTGATAATTGCACCTTGCTTTAGCATTTCAGCTGCATCGCCATGATCCATCCTTGAAATCTATTGTATGTTAATACTGGAGAGATAGCTGCAAGTGGATTGGAAGACGATTCCAATATTTGTAAACATACGCTTACTGGGGGTGCAGTAAAACATGAAAGGAAGATTTATAGGTGACAGATGTTCACGTGCTGCGTATCTTTTTTTTATGAACTATTTTTAGATATTAAGATTGCGAGTGATTATTTCTTTCATGCGACCGAAGCATTCAAAAAAAATATATTTTACTCGTTGAAAAATTATACATCGGGAATCTGATTAATATCCAGTTTTGAGACCTTCCTAATGTCAGCCCTCCCCCCTCAAAACTTCCATTTTTACTTTCTCGTATGCGAAGAATACAAAGAGGAAGTATTGTAATCGTCAAAAAATTCGAACTCGAGATTTTGACGAATCTCCACGTTTTAGACCTCCCTGAGTCCGAAAAACACAATTTTGGAATTATATCTGTCTGTGAACACGATAACTCGAAAACTATTAGAGCTACGGGGATGAAATTTGGTATGTGGTCTTTAAACATAATTTGTAGGTTTCTATCAAATTTTGGGCAAAATCCGCCAGCGGGAAGTCTGTCTGTCTGTCCGCGTTCATGTGAACTCTATAACTGAAATACTTAAATAGCTAGATGGATAAAATTTGGTACACAGTTCTATCGTCAGGAATGTAGGTCCGTAGCAAATTCTGGACCAAATCCGTCAAACGGTTGACTGTCTGTCCGTCTGTATAATCGCATACTTTTGAACGCAATAACTTCTTCACAAAATTACTTAGATAACTAAAATTTTGTATGTGGCCTTCTAACATTAATTGTAGATTTTTGTCCAATTTTTGTGTCAATCGGTTTAAAAAAAGGCGTTCAAATTGCATATTCGGTTTTTCTTCCATTCTACGACGAAGAAAAAGGCGCAAACGCTGGAGCGAGCGTTTTCCCCACCTTAGGGAATACCGCACGTTTTCTGGCGCGCAATGCATCCCCCCCCCCCGTGTTAGTCGTATCTGCTTATCTCGAAGGTCACAGTAGTATGCAAGAAAGTTTCGGGGAGGCCACTCCCGCTGGTTTTAAGCCCTTTTTACTTTCTCGTATACGAAGTATACAAAGAGAAAGTATTGTAATCGTCAAAAAATTCGAACTCGAGATTTTGACGAATCTCCACGTTTTAGACCTCCCTGATTCCTAAAAACACAATTTAGGAATTATGTCTGTCTGCGTATGTGTCAGTGTGTGTGTCTGTGTGTGTGTCTGTGAACACGATAACTCGCAAACTATTAGAGCTACGGGGATAAAATTTGGTATGTGGTCTTTAAACATAATGTGTAGATTTCTATCAAATTTTGGACAAAATCCGTCAACGGGAAGTCTGTCTGTATGTTCGATAACATGCGAACGCTATAACTCAAAAACTTGAAAAGCCAGATGGATAAAATTTTATACACAGTTTTATCGTCATGAATGTAGGTCCGTATAAAATTTTGGCCAAATCCGTCAAAGGGTTGATTGTCTGTCGGTCTGTATAATCGCATACCTGTTCAACTCCATACGCATGCGCAATAGTAGAAATGCCTGTGCAAAGAAGAGACACTTCGAAAACTTGGCAGTTTGCCAAAAACCAATTCTGGCGGCGAGATTTTGTAAGGAAGTAAACATTTAGGTCGTCTCGTTTTACTTGCGTGCTGGAAACAATCTCTGCGCATGCGCAAGCTATTCTCCTGTTTTCTTCTCCGCACGCGGAACTGGCATTGCTCGAGTTTGATAAAAAAAAATAAATATTGCGAAGTTTTAATACATACGTATCTTTTTGAATATGATTCTTCACCTCAATATTTTACTATCACTATAATCAACAATGAAAAACCTTCTGATAGTCATTGCATTCTGGGTTACAGTTGGTTCGAACTTTTTATCAACGCAGGGGGAAGGGAAATGACAAATGTTTGAAAAGTATACGAGAAAGTTTAGGGGAGGCCTTTTGGTGCGTCCGCCATAAATGACTTTGATTTCACATACCACCTATTGGTTCTTCGCTTTCCCCCAGAACTGGAACCACTGCATTAGACGAATAAAGTTGGAGTTGTGCTCCTTATACCAAAATGAAATGAATTCAGTGATGTCACAGTCACATGATAAAAGTAACTGCGCATGCCATCTAACGTATTACCGCACGGCGGGTTATTTGTTTAAAATCCTTGTTTTTAAAAAAATATGTTGTATATTTATTATACAATTTATTTGTATAATATGTTTGTTTATTTATTAACAATTTATTGTGTATTTGTGTATAAACAAACGTATTGAATATTTGTAATATAATTACAGTGAAACCTCTTCGAGCGGCCACCCCTACATAGCGGCCACCCCTCTTAACGGCCAATTTTTCGTGGCACGGATTTTTCGGCCCATAGACCTAATGTTAAAATAACCCCTAGCAACGGCCACACAACCCCTCTTAACGGCCGCCGGGTGGGTTCTCCCATCCCATTTAACAAACGCATCGGCTAGAGATTTACTTTTTAAACTGAAAAACGAACTTAAAAAAATGGTTTTTTTCCGAGAAGGGTAAAAAATCACAAATCGTATCCTTTTTTCAAAAAATGTAAAAAATTATTAAATAAAGTACTATTATCTCTTTAGATAAGTCTCAAACTTCATTTTAAACAAGAAATATGTGTCAGACTTGTTTATATTATGTATTATAGCAATTATCTTGTGATTGTAACGAAAACCCTTCAGAGCGGCCACCCCCTCTGAGCGGCCATTTTTTCTCGGAACGGAGGAGTGGCCGCTCAGAGAGGTTTCACTGTACTAATATAATAGCCCAGA
Source organism: Araneus ventricosus (assembly GCA_013235015.1). NCBI lineage: Eukaryota > Metazoa > Arthropoda > Arachnida > Araneae > Araneidae > Araneus > Araneus ventricosus. Next base: position 3,461 of record BGPR01008610.1, on the reverse strand, counting down.
TCCTCCGGTAACGCTCTGACGTCACCAACAGTAAAACTCGCGCCATAGCACTGCGAGACGTTAAACAGGATTATTTCATTGTTAGAGCACCTAAATTTCAGTCATTTTAAATTTAAAAGAGTAATTGTCGTTCTAATTTCAAATTTAATAGCTCTAAAATAGTGAAATAAATTTTTCTATCCATTGATATAAAATTTATCTCGCTATGATCAATAGCTCCCGAGAAATTTTAAATTATATTAATCCTATATTTCAAATTACTTTCCGTTTTCAAATAGAAAGTAGCAAATTACGTCAGTGGTATATCATGCGCGTGATATAGTTTCGACGCCACGATGCATCTAATTATTGAGTGCAATCGTGATGATATAATGTGATAATATTGTTTGGCAACGTTAAAATTTACACAAAGACATCTGAAGTACAAGGAAAATTGTTAAACAACGAAAAATACTTCACGCTGAATGTTGTTTACCAAGGGGTTCTTTGAATAAAGAAATATGTAAATAAAAAATATATTTCCTGTCATAATACATATGTTTATTTTATTTGTTTTCAATCAATGTTAAACATTTCGTTCGCATATATATCTATTTAAACACATCAGATTTGACGGGAAATCTCTCGAATGAAGAGGCAATTTGCACCATTCATACCATGACGAGTGATTTTCTAGTTTCGTATATTTGTTTAAAAACTTTGATTGTTCTCTTATGAGCCAAACAAGTTGAACATGGTATCTTCAAAGATTTTTTCATTTTTTTTTCTCTTCCAAATTGCTTTGTGTTATACATTTACGTTTAAATTTTTAACGTAAAAGAAACTTCCTCTTTAATAATACTGTGAAACCTCCCTTAACGAGCACCTCTCATAACGAGTAATTCGCATAACGAGCAAAAGTAAATTGAAAAAAACCAGCGGGAGTGTTCTCCCCTAAACTTCCTCGTATACTTTCCCAAAAAGGTGCCGTTTTCCCTTCCCCCGCGTGGCTAAAAAAAATTCGAACCTACTGTTAGAAGAATCCGATGACTATCAGAAGGTTTCTCATTATAGAGATTGAAAACTATCTAGGTAAAGAATCAAATTCAAAGAGATGCGTACCGATTTTCCGCTCTTGCCGGCTCAAGGACAAACGACGTAATTCGCTCCATAGCTTTCGCGTGCACAGAAGATTGCTTCCAGTACGCATGCATGTGGAGACAACGGATTCTTTTCAAAAATAAATTATACAGACTGACAGGCAGTCAACGATTTGACGGATTTGGCCCAAAGTTTTATACGGACCTACATTCATGATAAAACTGTGTACCAAATTTAATCCATCTAGCTATTCAAGTTTTTGAGTTATAGTGTTCGCATGGCCGCGGACAGACAGACAGGCAGACTTCCCGTTGACGGATTTTGTCCAAAATTTGACAGAAACCTACAAATTAGGTTTAAAGACCACATACTAAATTTCATCCCCGTATCTCTAATAGTTTTCGAGTTATCGTGTTCACAGACAGACAGACATATTTCCAAAATTGTGTTTTTCGGATTCAGGGAGGTCTAAAACGTGGAGATTCGCCAAAATCGCGAGTTCGAATTTTTTGACGATTACAATACTTTCTCTTTGTATACTTCGTATACGAGAAAGTAAAAACGAAACTTTCTTACACTTTCAAAGATTTCGATCTTAAAATATCAGTTTTATATGAGAATGCTGATTTCTATCAAATTTTTATTTCTTGAAAGATTTTTTCCGGTCTGTCAAGAAATGCTTTCGATTCTCATTCAATCCGCAGCGATTAATGCATTCTTAAAATAGCTCCATGAGTCACTGCACGTGGCACGAAACAAAAGAAAAAACACCTTGGTTTTTGTAATTGAAATCGAAAGACAGGCCGTAAAAATGTTGAATCGTCTTTAATGCCAGCGGATCGGAAAACGTATTTAGCATATTCCTTGGCACGTGGAAAAAAAGAAAGACGCAGTTCGGGTCTAAGAGGTAGAATTTTCGTGAAAACGTCGGGATAAAATCATGAAACAAGTGTTTCGTATTAATATGTAATTTAATTATCAATCTCTTTAGTACAATATTTATACAGAGTAGTATAATGGGTACAGAATCTATAAATCACAAGCTACCACAAACCCTTGCTACATGCGATAAACTTGTGATTTATCTATTCTGTAACCATTATTCTAATCTGTGTAAATATTGTATTAAAGAGATTGATAATTAAATTGCTTATTAACGCGAAACACTAGTTTTATGATTTTATCCCGACGTTTTCACGAAAAATCTGCGGCGCTGTCACGAACTGCGCCTTTCTTATGTTTTATTTAGAGTAGCTTTTGATGGTGACATCTGTTGACATTATATAGAACTACATTTCTCGTATGCGCAGTAAAACAATATTTACTACAAATGTTCGTATTTCCCGTAATATTCAAATTTTAATACAATGTTACTTTTACGTATTGTCTACTTTTATGTAAGTTTCGTACAATTCGAAAGAAAACTCTGCATGCTATAATAAAAAGACATGCGGAGTTTGAAATTTTCAATTTAATACCGATTTTTACTTATATTCTGATAACTATTTTTATTGTCTCACTTTAGTAATACTCCTCAAGCTCTTTAAAAAGACACCATAATCAACCTCCTAGCTAAACGCGTTTCCACGCTACACTTATTTATAACCTTACATAAAACTAATTCATAAAAATGACGCGCATGCGCCTACACTGGTACGACAACGTCACAGGCAAAACAAATACTATGCGACAAACTCTTAGAGATATGATCTATCCGTTGTGGGGTCAACCATTCTTTTCGCACTATTAGTCTCGTAGTTATTAGCGATTCAAATCTGACGGTATTTTGTCACACAAGAATGTTCGACCGACTATCACTGTAACGAGCGGAAAGACGTTTTCACGTTAAAAGAAAGACCTCCTTCAATCCAGAAAGATGTTCAAATATCAGTCAGATCCGACGCGAGTCGTGAGATTTTCCGCGTCCGTTCAAGCACGAAGCGATGAAAACAGCAGCTTAATGTATCGTTTTGTAGCTGTTCTAGCCTCACATTTCATCTTTTACTGCTTTTTAGTGCATAATACTCACTGTTTTATTTGTCTTTAAGAGGATGCTGGAATGGTTAGTTCAGGTGTTCATTAGAGAGCTAAAAATAAATGTAACAACATGCAGATTTGCAAGGAAATTATTTGCGTCTCTCTGTTTATATATTGTATATAAATGTAACTTTTCTGCTCTAGATATTTTGATATCATAGAACATGTTTTTCTTCTAGTTTTTCAATAAAGTGACTGATTGATATCAAGCGAATAATTATTCTCATTATGAAAACTTTTCGATTTGTAAAAGGGATACATTATGCATATATATTTAGAAATATGTCTTAAATATAATAAATATTTATGCATAATATAATGCATATCTTAATTATTTATGCATG
>BGPR01008609.1:0-59395 GCA_013235015.1 Araneus ventricosus | reverse complement strand
TAGTTTTAAATTATGTTCTTAAATTATGTTATCATTGAAAATCCACAAAAGCTATCCGAGTAACACTATTTCAACATTTCCCTCCTCAACTGTAACTACTAATTTATTGTTAAGATTACTTGCCCATATACGAGACTTGTTCCAGAATTTCCTGGCATTGAAAATAACTGCAACGTGTTCCTTAATCTAGATACGTTCTTATCTGCCAATTTCATCACTCGCGTGTTGAAACGAAATTCAAACCTAAAATGACTTCTCTCTCCCTCTTTTTTTAAGCCACTTTCGCACACAAACGTCGTATTTCTGCCTCTGAGAGAATACTCTGAGCTTCCGTTTGAGATAAATGAAATATAAGATATAGGAAGGACCTCGAGCAACAAATTTCTTTTAATTACACTCTCTGACGTTCTACTGATTTCTTTTGAATCGGAGAAAGCAATAATAATATTTCATACTACTGAAAAATGTGTCAGATTGAATGGATGAAAGTTGAACTGCAATGGTCCGTGGAGTTCTATCGTTGGCAGAAAATCTTAGCTGTATTTCATTAAATTTTACGAGTATGTGGAAATGTAGATTACACTGAAAATTAATTAATCGAGTCAGAGGAACTTACCTAGAAATCAGGATGATTTACCCGTTTTTGTGAAAATATGTTACTACTTGTATACTGAACTCTCCATTAATTTCAGATTGAATCGAGGTTTCTTGGAAAGGAAGGTACAAAAATAAGTATTCATTGGTTATAATGTTTATTTAATGTATATTTTCCACCGAAATAATTTATTATTTAATATTTGTCTATTATTTTTCATTGAAATAATTTATTTTGACCATTCGTCAATTCATTAATTCTTCATTTTTATGAGTAATTAACCGAACTGCAAAAAGCAGAATAAATTAATTTTAATCTTATTATTACTTGTGGATTAATTACTTGTTCTTAAAAATGATATCGCTCTATGCATGTATAAAGTATAAACAGTGGCTGCAACAACTACTGGAATTATCTCTTAAAAATTGGAAACTTTTCTTCACTGAGACTTCGTTCATTTTATATAGATAAAATCCCTTGTTTAATTCATTCTAATCTACAACCATAATTTGATTGAGCAAAGTTTATTATCGTTCCTCAAAAGTTCAGACTAGTCAAAAGAATGCTTTGAGCTGGTTTCACTGCAGCTCAAATTTGAGCCCAAAATTACAAAATAATGTAAAAATAAAGAAACGTGGCTTTTTTATAGGGTTACCATAATTTTTTAGTTGAAATCCGGATACCTCTAGGGGATGGAAGTTGGGGGTTGCATGGCCAAAGTATAGTATAAAATTCTAATAGCTGCCTACGAACGGCCATCCTTCGTAAAACTAGCACAGAGTTTGAAGAAATGAAATTAAAAATTAATAGGTCAGAGTGCAAAGAAGATACAATTTTTATTAATGTTTGTCAAATCAAAATCACATTAATGAAAATAATAATCACATTAATAAATAAAACAAAATTGCCAAAAATTTTAATTTTCAGTTTCAGCTGGGCCCTGATGGGGAAGATCATCTGCTTTTTCAGCAACAATGGATGTGAACAGTGAAAACAATGGTTTTTCTTTCATTGGCTCATTTTTTCGAATTAACTATCCTCTCGCCGCATCCATTGGCATAAATCCAGACATTTTGAAGACCCGGACACTAGGACGGAATCCGACTGCACAGCTAGAGCAGCATGAAATCCAGACTGTCCCGACGAAATCCGGACGTATGGTAACCCAACCTTTGTAAGTCCCTATCAGCGTTTCAGAGATAGTCACCTATCCCAAATCTCATATTATATCGTCAAAATGAAATGTGTTCCTCTTTCGACAATACGTTCCTGAACGGACCATCTCATGTTATATCGTCAAAATGAAATGTGTTCCTCTTTCGACAATACGTTCCTGAACGGACGACGGCACTTTGAATTACTCCACTCTTACCAAAAGTGGCCATTTATTATTCCCCTCAAAACGGACATTTTGAAATTATTAGGCAATATTATGTGAATTCAAGAAAACACATATTTCTTCAGTTTTTATTTATTCACGGAAAGAACCGGAATAAACACGTGAAAATAAATAATTCACGCGATCTTGCATTTTTCTGAAGAACACATTTTTGCCTCACTATATTTGGTCTTGATTTTAAAAAGAAATGAAATTCTTGGCAGGATTCCTTAAAATTAACTTTGGTAATCGACGCTGCTTTATAAACCGCGACTGTGTTTTCTAGCTCGTCCACAACTTACTCATATAATAAGAATAAAGACATAGATTATACGAAAGTTCGTATGATTTAAATTTTTGGCGTGAAAGTGTTTGAACAGTTCCACCCAAAGACTTTCGGTTTAAATATTCCCAGTGTTTCATTCTGTCACTTCGTGCGGTGTAATGAAGTTAGAACTTAGTGCGAGGTAGGAGGCTTCTGACAGAACGTGATTATGTGTGACACTTATAGCACATGCTCCGTCATCGCCGGCTTACTAGACATCACCGTCGGAATTTTTTGATTTTCGGCTCCTTCTTGTTTGAAATTGTTATTGTGGGCTCTTTCTGAAAACGGGACATTTGGGGCGTCCCGAAGCTGTGCTTGGGGACGGCGGGACAGGCTACCAAAACACGGGACTGTCCCGTTCGAAACGGAACGTATGGTCTCATTACTCTTGCCTCATGTAACGCCACGCTTCGCCAACTACAGAACCATATAGACGTTTACATCATAATTTGACTCTCCAGGAGATACACTGATGTACAAAAGTTTAGTACAATTCTTAAGGTGCGACAAATTTGGAGTTAGTATGGATAAAATGGTTCGCAATTTGCTGAATTAGCGAAACATCTCGAGCTCTTTTCACTTCGCTTATCTTTATAAACGGCATATCGAAATATTTTGAAAAATATGGCACCAAAAAATCATAGAGAAAATTTAAAACTTAAATTAGGTACTTAAAATATCATCGAGAAAATTTCACTATTAAATAGGCATCAAATTAAAATTTATTTTCCAACTCACTTCGTTCGAACTAAGAAGATGGAACTCAAAATAACTTGGCGATAAATATTACAATTTGGCAAAATACTATATAGATATAAACGAAAAGCTGTCGTTGCTATGAAGATCAGACGAGGCGGCGAAATTATCTTGGCGAGAAGCTTCTGATAATTCCATTTAGGCTTAATAATTACAAGCGAATTTTTAAAGTTCTTTAAATTAGGTACTGCGCCATATAAGGTATAAAAGAAATGGTTTAGATGGTGAATGAGTTTAAATATAAATTTAGAGCTAAAAGATAGCCAAATATTATAAAAATAGACAACATTTATTTAGCGGAATGCGGATAACGATACATAGCGATAACCGAACGTGTTTATTTACAACTCTGATGTCATAATCTTAATGTTCGGTTGCAACTCACTCTTTTATTACCAATTAATATAATAATTATATATAATTAAAATAATTATATTATTACCTAGTTAAAATAATAAGAAATAAAACATATACATCATTTTCTATTGCTTTAAGACATATTTCTGGCAAATTTGAAGAAAATCGAACGCCGCATTTGGTAGTAATCGCGTAGCAAACAAATTTACCGACAGACAAAATACCAAATGTTGGACTTAAAACGTAGACCTCACTTCGCTCGGTCAATAATAATGTTTTTAGGCTGAAATTATTACCTAACGAAACATTATGTTTCGGACTAGAAGCTCGAATCTCCTCTAATTTTATGTTACGGACTAGAAGCTCGAATCTCCTCTAATTTTATGTTTCGGACTAGAAGCTCGAATTTCCTCTAATTTCATGTTTCGGACTAGAAGCTCGAATCTCCTCTAATTTTATGTTCAGTCGTTGGCTAATTATTGATTTTTAAAGTAACTCAGGACTTCTGAATCTCTATACATTACCTCTGACGGGAATTCATGGTTCAAGAACTCAAAGACAAAAAGAAAAGACAGCAAAAAATACATAAAATAAAAAGGAAAGAAGAAGAAAAGGGGAGGGGACAAGGAAAAATAGCAAGGAATTGGCTTCAAAGCTTCTTCTGAGACCCGTGAAAAACCTAAAATTCTATAAAGCAGTTGTTGCAAGTCCTCATAGATTTGTAAAGAAGAGGAAAAAATTCCTCAAAAAGCACTTTACGATGTATAGAGTAAAAGAAAGGCAGGGGCGGGGGGGATGAAATGTTGAGGTAGAAGAATTCAAAATCAGTAGAGAAAGTGCTTGTCGACTTGGCTCAACGGGGAAAACGACTTACAGTTTGCGAGTTTAAGAAAAAGTCTTTTATCGCAAGTGCGATGCAAAACATTTCCATCAGGTATTTCATCATCTTCATTGGTAAATGAGCCATATACCTTCAGATATTCGTTTAATATCATAACATTTAAATTTTTTTTTCTGTCGGAACATTTCAAAACAATTTAAGAGGACTTAGATCTTACAAGTAGGAATACAAATCTGGGACTTTTCCAGTTATCTAGTACAATGAAACCTCTCTACAGAGGCCGCCCACCGTGCAAGGAATATTGGCCTCTTAGAGGGGAGGCTGCTCTAAAGGGGTTTCCTGTTTTGAACTATTCCTAATTCGTCATTTCTGACTAAGAAAATTTTAAGAATCATCTAGAAAAAGGGACTTTATTCGAAAATTTCTAATTTATATATTTTATTAAAGATACAATTTGTGTTTGTTTGGAAATTTAAGCGTTTTCGGAGGTAACTTCTTTTGCAATTTTATTTTTTAATTGGAAAATTAAACCCCTAATCGATTCGTCAGTAGTTGTTGCGGAATGGGTAATAATATCCTCTATTTTTCATGAAGTTTGTTGGGCTAAAGCTATCGTTTCGAGGAGTTATTTCAACGTAATGTCTACGAGCCAAAAATTCCGTGCCAACAAAAGTGGCCGCTGAGAAGGGTGACCACTATCAGGATGGCCGCTTTGAGGAGATTTACTGTAAGCTCAACTTTAGCTTCAATAAAGACATCCTAGATTCTGAACTTCACCCCTAGACGCAATGGCTCCGACGGTGTGGAATAGCAAGGCAATGTGCGTGAAGTTGGGACAAAGACTCAAAATCATGGCTGTCCCAGTTAATTTGGTAAGTCTGGTCACTGAACTATCAACCCTAATGACAACTTGAAGTTAAACAAGTAGAACGAGACTCGATTCTACCAAAGATTCCTTCATGCGTGTTTGCCTGGTACACGCTGTCGTGAGTCAAACCTCTTCATGTTAATGTGGCGTAGAAGTTTCAAGAATGGGTTAGCTCAGGTGTCATCTATTAGCCACTGGTCAATACTACGACATCCGTCCCGAAATATCCTTCGTATCACTTCCTCATTATAATCATATACCATGCAATGTATTAATTGAGGAGAATAATTCTTCAAAAGCTATTTTTTTACTATTCATTCCACTTCGAAGAAGCTAATACGAACTATTTCCTTATAAGAAAGAAATAGTACGATCCGGGATATTACGTTGCAAATCCAGACAGCTTTTCAAACCTTTACAAAGAATCAAAAATAGAGATCGGCTCAGCTCATCCGGGACTTCTGATCGCTTTAGTTTCAGGTTCGGAAATCAAGAATTTTAATCATGTTTTTTACTTTTTACGAGTTTGAAGAGTATAATTAATGCTGCAGAATTTATGGTCTTCAGTAAAGAGTTTTCTATGAGAAAATACCAAGTTCTTATGGCTGTGTTTATGAAGTCATTATTTCTCAAATTAAAAACAAAATAATAGTAAAGCCTAAAAGGTCGCTACTGATGAAATGCCACTTTGCGTTGTAATTCCACTCAGGAGATTGGCGTATTTTTGTATATGCCATTAATGCTTGTACGTTTAATTCAAGTTAAAATAAAACTATCACGTTTTCATTCCTCTTCGAGGTAATAGTTACGACTCAAGTTTCTGTCACTAGATGGCGCTGAGAAACTTCAACGGGAGCAGGAGATGTAAACGTGAGCTGAAGGATTTAATTCGAAATTTGATTCAGATCTATAATTTTGATTTAAAAGACTGTATGACAAATTTTTTCATCTGGTTCGTTGCATTATTGGCTTGTCATGGTCACACACATACATACGGACAGATAGATACAAGGCATCCTTTCAATGGATGGATTTTATCCAAAATTTGATCAAACTCTGGGGAAAAGACCACATACTAAATTTTATTAGTCTAACTCAGTTCCAAACATTTTTTCCCTCTCGTACGCCTTGATTATTCCTTTCGTTTTTTCGTACTCTCTGCTGTCATATCAAACCATCTCGCCAACCACCCGTCTATGCAAAGCTGTTATCAATAATGCTAAGGTCAGCTGAAAAGTGAAATGACTCGAATTGATATCATTTGCAGAACTTATTTTTACTTTCTCGTACACGAAGTGTACAAACAGAAAGTATTGTAATCGTCAAAAAATTCGAACTCGAGATGTTGACGAATCTCCACGTTTTAGACCTCCCTGAGTCCGAAAAACACAATTTTGAAATCTTGTATGTCTGCGAACACGATAACTCGAAAACTATTAGAGCTACGGGGATGAAATTTGGTATGTGGTCTTTAAACATAATTTGTAGTTTTCTCTCTTAAAATTTGGACAAAATCCGTCTACAGGAAGTTCTGTCTGTCTGTATGTCCGAAGTCATGCGAAAGCTATAACTCAAAAACTTGAATAGCTAGATGGATAAAATTTGGTACACAGTTTTATCGTCGTGAATGTAGGTCCGTATAAAAGTTTGGGCTAAATTCGCCAAAGGGTTGACTGTCTGTCGGTCCGTATAATTTACTTCTGCAGAGAATCCGTTATCTCCGTTACCGTTTAAATTTCTTTTTTTTTTTTATTTTATTCCGAATCATAGATATCAGGGAGCTGATTACTATTGGCGGGCTATTCAACAAGGTAATTAGTCAGAAGGAAATTACAAAAAATTCGAACTCGAGATTTTGGCGAATCTCCACATTTCAGACCTCCCTGAGTCCGAACCAGCGGGAGTGTTCTCCCCTAAACTTTCTCGTATACTTCCCCCAAAAGGTGCCGTTTCTCCTTCCCCCTGGTGGCTAAAAAAATTCGAACCTATTGTTACCCAGAATCTAATGACTATAAGACGATTTTTCATTATAGTGATTGAAAAATTGATAGGTAAAGAATTCAAAGAGATGCGTACCGATTAAAACGCATCTATCGCACACTGCTAGGTTTCACTCTTGCCGTCTCAAGGACAAACTCACGGAATTCGCTCCTTTCGCCTTTCACAAAAGATTGCTTCCAGTACGCATGCGCGTGGAGATCACTATTGAAACCAATCCGTTAGTTATACATACCGACAGACAGTCAACCCTTTGACGGATTTGGCCCAAAATTTTGTACGGACCTACATTCATGACGATAAACTGTGTACCAAATTTTATCCATCTAGCTATTCAAGTTTTTGAGTTATAGTGTTCGCATGACCGCGGACAGACAGACTTCCTTTGGACGGATTTTGTCCAAAATTTGATAGAAACCTACAAATTATGTGTAAAGACCACATACAAAACTTCATCCCCGTAGCTCTAATAGTTTTCGAGTTATCGTGTTCACGGACAGAGATAATTCCCAAATTATGTTTTTCGAACTCAGGGAGGTCTAAAACGTGGAGATTCGTCAACATCTCGAGCTCGAATTTTTGGACGATTACAATACTTTCTCTTTGTAGACTTCGTATACGAGAAAGTAAAAACACAATTTTGGAATTATGTCTGTCTGTGTGTCTGTGAACACGATAACTCAAAAACTATTAAAGCTACAGTGATTTAATTTGGTATGTGGTCTTTGCACTTAATTTGTAGGTTTCTATCAAATTTGGACAAAATCCGTCTACGGGAAGTCTGTCTGTCTGAATGTCCGCGTTCTTGTGAACACTATAACTCAAAAACTTGAATAGCTAGATGGATAAAATTCGGTGCACAGTTTTATCATTAGGATTGTAGGTCCGTATAAAAGTTTGGGCCAAATCCGTCAAAGGGTTGACTGTCTGTAGGTCTGTATAATCGCATATTTCTGAAGACGATATCTTCTAAAAGAAATGGTTTAGATAAATGAAATTTCGTATGTAGTCTTGAAACCCTAATTGGAAATCTGTTTCAAATTTTCGTTTAAATCGGTTAAAAAAAAGGCGTTGAAATTGCATATTCGGTTTTTTTCATCATTCTACGACGCAAAAAAAGACGCGAACACTGGAGCGTTTTCCCCACCTTAGGGAATACCGCACGTTTTCTGGTGCGCGGTGTATTTTTTTCCCTACGCGTGTTAGTCGCGAGAAAGTTTCGGGGAGGCCACTCCCGCTGGTTTTCGTTTGTCAGTTACATTATGATCTGCAGGAGTTGAGGGGAGAATTCTATCATTTGATGACTGGCATGGTGTGAGATTCACACTCTAAATTCTAATACGTTTTTCACCATTTGGAATCCAAAAGGTGAAAAGGCGAGAGCTCGATTACGTTCAGGCAATTGTCGTGCTGCAAAATATGCACACATGAAGCCTGTATTGATATTTAAAAAAAACTTAGTGATATGTTCTTTTTATTTAAATAAATATTTTAAAGTTCTAATGAGTCGTTCTGTAATTATAAGTCATTACTTTTGAATATTTTTAGCTCGGACACCCTGAACAAAACAAAACAAAAAAGCCCGTGCCAAAGACTAAAACTCTTTACGCAGCCGTTTTCCCGAATATTTTTAAAATTAACTTTTGCCTTTGTTTTCTGATTTGTGTGATTCGTCTTACTGATCTATCATTTTGTTATCTTACCTCAGAGTTACTTTTAATATTTCACCTGCCTAATCAAAACAATAATCTAATCAATAACATATGAAACGGCCATATACCTTCATTGGGGGAAAAGCTGGTTTTTTAATAGTTCTATTATTTATCTTTTAACACCACACTAAATAAGAAATAAAGTATTAATAAAAGTAGGGGAAAAAAGTTTCATGCCGGTTACGTTTACAATGTGGAACACTTTCCCGGAACACAAGAAGCAGGTTAAATTTAGCAGCAAACATCCCCAAATGGGGTTGATTCGATGCCACCCACAAGGTAATATGTCTCCACAACCCTCGTCCTCGGTACTTGTTCTTTCACCAATTTCACACTCCGCTGCTATACATGTCAACCCTGCCTCCCTTTTCATCTGCTCCCCAATACCCCGGAGAGAGAAAGAACGTTCTTTCTGAAACAAGCGTGGAATCATTACTGAGTAGTTCCGTAAATACCGTCTGCTTGTTTATACCATAAGATTCGGTTTGTTTCTTAAATGGCGTATTATTTTTATTGCGCTATTTATTTTATAACACGCGTTGATAATTTTTTCTTTATTTTTTACGGGTTTTTTTTTATTAATTTTTCACTGTCGATTTCAAATATGAGCCTCTTTATTTTCAAAAAGTCGTTGAGTTATTAGGAATAAGGAACAAGCAAGGATTTGTATTGAATTTAATTTGAACTTAACTTCAGTTCAGATAGAGCTTTATATCTAAAACTGTGAAAATGCTTTGCAATAATCATCACTCATTTTGAAGCTAATCTTTCCATGTAAGGGAATGGTGGACTTACTTCCAAATCTACAAAAAAGAAGGGAATGGTGGACTTCCAAATCAACAAAAAAGAAGGGAATGGTGGACTTCCAAATCAACAAAAAAGAAGGGAATGGTGGAAGTGGAATTCAAATCTACAAAAAGGAAGGGGACTTCAAATCAGCAAAAAGAGAATGGTAAATTCCAATCGACAAAAGAAGGGAATGGACTTTCAAATCAGCAAAAAAAGAAGAGAATAAGGTAGACTTAAAATCAACAAAAAGAAAGGAATAGGTGGAATTCAAATCAACAAAAGGAAGGAATAGCGGTTTCAAATCAACAAAAAAAAAAGAGAAATGGTGAATTAATCGACAAAAAGAAGAGAATGGTGGGTGTTCAAATCAACAAAAAAGATGTGGACTTCCAAATCAACAAAAAAAGAGAATGATGGACTCAAATCAACAGAAAAGAGAGAATTGGGGCCCAAATCTACAAAAGAGGAAGGCAGTGGACTTTAAATCAGAAAGGAGGGGAATGGTGGACGAAATCAACAAAAGAGGAATGGTGGACTTCAAATCAACAAAGGAAGATGATGGACTGATAACAGAAAAGGAGGGAATGGTGGACTTTTAAATCCAACAAAAAGAAGAGGAATGGTGGACTTTAATCAACAAAAAGAAGAATGGTGGAATTCCAAATCAGCAAAAGAATGGCAGGACTTTAAATCAACAAAAAAAAAGGGAGTCGTTAGACTTACAAATCAACAAAAGAAGAGAATGGTGGAATTCCAAATCAACAAAAAAGGCAATGATGGACTTAAAATCAACAATAAAGAGAAGGGAATGTTGGGAATTAAAATCTACAAAAGGAGAGAATGGTGGACTTCCAAATCAACGAAGAAAGGAGATGGTGGACTTCCAAATCAACAAAAAGAAATAGTGGACTTCCAAATCAATAAAGAGAAAGGAACAGTGGGAGCTAGAGTAACAAAAGAGAATAGACTTCCAAATCAACAATAAAGAGGGAATGGTAGAATTCCAAATCTACAAAAAGAAAAGAGGAATATTAGGTAGAATTCAAATCAACAAAAAGAGAATGGTGGACTTACAAAATCGAAAAGAAAGGGAATATAATTGGACTTACAAATCAACAGAAAGAAGGAATGGTGGACTTACAAATCCAACAAAAGAAGGAATGAGTGGACTTCCAAATCAACAAAAGAAATGGACTTCAATTTCCCAAAAAAAAAGGAAGATGCTGGACTGATAATAGAAAAGAGGAATGGGTAGGCTTCAAATCAACAAAAGAGAATGGTGGACTTCAAATCAACAAAATGTAATCAAAAGAAAGCAAAAATTCTATTTTAACGTTTATCTCAAATGTATTCTTATGTGAGAATAAGAACGTCTTAAAATATGCATTGTTAAATGAAATGAATGGATTCAGGGGAGTAATATGCTTCCCCAAAGCCTTTTTTTTCCTTTCAAAACTATGTTTTTTACTTCTCAATTTGCTATCCTGTGAGAAGCTAAGTTCATCTCCTACACGAAATTTTAAAACTGCCTAAAAATTTTAATTCATCGGATCTCCACCATAATCACCTTGACGAAATTAGTTTGTTTATATCAACTGCGTTGTATTAAACTTTGCAGTAATACCCACGTCTCTTTTCATGAAATGAGCCGTTGTCATCTAACTGAACGTTTGTATTAAACTTTACAGAATGCCACTTCACTTTCCGACAAAGAAATTAGCTGTTATATCCATCTAAATGTACGTTGTATTAAACTTTGTAGTAAATACCACGTCTCTTTTCCTCCTTAAAACTTTATAATTCAGAAATGAAGTTCCCGAGCGTAGCTTTCCCATTTGCCGTATACAGTCACAAATTGACACCACTGAGTTAATTTAGTTATATTTATGTTCCGATTTTGAAGCAACACGAGGACTATTTTGGGAAGAGGACCTCGCCATTTGAATCGCTATCAGATCTTGAAATTACTCAAGCGCACCCCTCTCACCACTTCCGCCTAGCGGAGGTGTTACCTACAGTATGATTTAACATATAGCATTGCCCAATCACATTGTCTTCATGGAATTGGGTTTCGAACCTGGAGACCTCCAGCACTGGGAGTCAAACACTATAGCATGACCTGCCGGTCTCATGACGCCACTGAAATTCGAGTTTTAATAAATTATGTAAGATCTTCATTTTTCTATGGAAATTTAACAGCTGAAACCACGACGGAATATTATGTAAGTGAACCAATTAAGTGCTGGGTAGGAAACTATATATGAAAATAAGAATAAAATTACCATGAGAAAAGGTTATGAAGTCTTTTTTGATAATTTTTATGTCAGTGAGTACAATGGAATGTAATTTAACGTTATTACAATGCTTTACACTGTGGCATACTTTACGTTCAATTTTCTTTTTTTATTTATTCGAATCATGAATATCGAGGGAGCGGATTACTGTGGGCTATTCAGCTTAATTATTGGTCAGAAAGAAAATTACATAAAAAAAAATTGAGGACTCTTAGAGATATGATTTGAATAGTAATTTTATTTATAAAAGTATTACATATGAATATAAGATTCTTTATACAGGTGTCGACACTTATCTTGATCAGATAACTAATTTCTACAAAGTGTTAGGTAAAGCAATATAATCGCAATTTAAAAAATGCTTTAAAATAAAGTATGTTTTATATTTTTTTGAGAACCTATAAATATATTTCTGAAATGATTGCAATTATGACTTTCTATACGGTCTATCAGTCTTTATTTAGTAAAATGTACTCTAACATTTTAAACAAAAAAAGTCGCACTTTAGAGCAAAAAACCGACTTGATTCTGGAGCTTTGAATTTCGATTTTTAACCAGTCATGGCCTCGTCGACAAGTGCTGCGCATTGATTGGTGAATCGTCTTCCAGAGACGGTTGTGACCGAAATGATGTAGGTGGTCTAAGTCCAGCGATATTCAAAGCTCCATATCAATTCGGTTGGAGTCCTTTGAAGGTGGAATTTCTAATCGACTATATTAGAGTATGTCTTTACTAAATATAGAATGATAAGTTCGGTATTCATTAAAAGTGATTTCCTTAACTTTCAGGAGGAATATATTTAGTGAATCAAAAGCATAAAATATAACCTTTCCTTCATTAGCTTTATTTTTTTATTTCTATGGCTATCTCTGGTTTGAAAGTAGCTATTAGACCACAACAAAGTGGACACCTAATATATCATTCAGTTTAATAGAGAAGTCAATTCGGTGACGTCATACTCCACATGACAAACGTAATTGCACATCTGATCGAAGTACGAGCGAGGTGGCTGTAATCCCACTTGACTAAATTTCTAGCCAGTCCATGAGCCAATAATGGCCGCGGATACAATTAGTAGTGTCCTTCTCTAAGCCGGAGGGTGCGAGGATCGAACCCGAGTCCACTATCCATCGTGTATTGCGCCTGTTGCACGTTAAATCGGCGTAAAGCGTACGAACTTCCTCCCGCTGGTGGCGCGGAAATTTGGAGAGGAGTGCCAGCTCAGGTGTTGTCCTCTCGTCATCTGGTGTGGTTCCAAAACTACTAGGTCCAAATCCCAACATGGCGTGTACTTTACAGCAGGACGTTAATATAACTAAACAAACAAAACAAGTCATAGGCCAAGAGCGTGGCTTCTTCTATTGATCAAGTTTCTTTTTCGAGCCCAGCTCCAATAATATGGTGGTAGGTTACTTTCAGGGGAAACTGTCCTCATTTGTGTTTCCCCTTGGAGAAAAAAAATAGAAGAGTGAATAATTTTAGTGAGGATGAATTGAATAATTAGAAAATATCGAAAATGATTAAATATAGCAGTATGTTATCATATTGTTGTTTTACTTCTGCTCGATTTTTTATTTTTTTTGTATTCTATTAGCTTGTTGTATTTTTTATTGGAAGTTGCCACCAAATGCGCCGTTCTGTCTAATACAAAAGTTTAATTATTTTTAACTGTCTTGTTAAGTATGTAATTATAGCTTTGCGAATAATTAGGAATTAAATTTAGGGTGGGCAAATAATTAAATCTGCTTATTATATTACTAATGTTGTGCTTTTATTAGAATTCATGTTTTTATAAGTATTCTTCTAAAACATTCATCATTAAGGTTGCAAACGTAATTAAATCGTCATTAAAATTTAATTACCCGTTGAGGCTGCTTTTCTGCCACTCATCCTAAAGTTAGTGTAAAGCAACTGGAAAAAGAATGATTTTTGTCCTAGAGAAATGTATACAAGTTTCAATAAAATTATTCGTTGTTCTGGATTTTACACAATTCCTACTATTAAGTTCACACTCTCCCTATATTTATTTATATATAATATCTTGTTCAAATTTTCAATCGTTAATGAGAAATACATTTTATTCATCCACTCCAAGTTCAAATACATTTCTTAAAACTTGTGGATGACACTTGATATCATTAATACAGTTTTCAAATAATTCATTATTAAATTTAATTAATTAATTTTAGTTTTTATATAGGAGGAGATCGCCCAGGTCGTTTGGTTCGAATTTTTTCTCAATAGGTAGATAGGTTTGCCAGTTTTCTAGACCTAATATCCTTTGTTTTCTGATATGTGTTCTGAGGCGTCATTTTCTGTATTTTGTCAGAGGTAATGTCGTTACTTTCTTTACTCTCTAAACCTATTAAAAACAAACTTTTATGGGGAAATTTTTCATTCAATTCCTACTATTAGTTCACACTATCCTATATATTTATATATTTTGTTCAGAATTTTCAATCGTTAATAAAATACTTTTTATTCGTACTCATAAATACATTTTCGCTTGTAATTGGATGACATATGAAATATTAATACAGTTTTTTCAAATATTAATTCATTAATTAGAATTTAATTAATTAATTTTAGTTTTATAGGGAGAAAAAATTCCTCTTATATAAGATATTTAGCAGGATATAAATTTGGAACAAATACCGTCTAATTGTGGCTTGTTGAATCGTTGACCTAAGTAGGAATTGACTCTTAATTTTTTATATATTACTTGTTTGGGTAATTTGTTTCTTCAAATTGTATTGCGTTGAATGATAACGATTCTATTTATAGAGAAATGGTGACCAATGAAAACGTACCTCTCACAGATTTTGTTATATTTTTTATACAGGGGAGGAAGTTTGACGCAATCACTTAAAGGATGACGCAATAGCAGGAAACAATGATACAATCTATACGTTTACTCTTGCAAAACCGATCAAAACTACCTTCTTTATTAGACCAATTGAAATATACAGGGTGTTTTAAAGAGCATTGGCTAGCTCCAAAGCGACATTCAAATCACATAGGAACATGGGTGCTGAAAAGCTATCTGGAGGCAGCAAATGGCATTTAAAAACAATACAGCAAGAGGCAAAATTGTGGACAATTTGAAATTTGCACATTGTCAACTATCTCCTCGAACCAGTCATATAAAGGAATAGGTTTAAACTCAAAATTTAGATGAAGAAGATTCGATGTGAGGGGCATTTAGGGGACGACCAGAGGGGTGGTAAACTAGAGTGAAAGGGTTTTTTGACTCTACTCGCTACAGAAAACTTTTGCAACTTTCATCCAATTCTTTTATCAATTCATGAATATTTACATGCATTTTCGGCAAAATGGCACGAATATTCGAAGATATCAAGTTTTCTTTAAAGAACCCCAAATTTTTCCACTGTTTTTGCTTATAACTTGCAAGTTTTTAAACCAGATTGTGTAAATTTACAGAATACTTGACAGTATGTTGAAGCACTGCATCAAAGATGCGAGTGAATACCTGGGAATGGGAAATACGAGATGTTGTAGTGAATAATTTTTTTGCATGTGAAACGTAGCGTATTTTCTTTCATAACTAAGACAGATATATGAGACGAAAACATATAAAAATTTCTGCTAAATACATTTAAAGTTCAGAGAAAGATATCATCATTTTGGATAGCTGCTGCTCCAGATAGCTTCTGCACCCATTCCTATGGAGTTTTGGATGCTTATCGACGTACCTGAGCCTCTGCCCAGGCTGGCCTTTATTAAATCACCTTTAACCCTTTGCGGCGCAGTGTTACAGTTGATGGCACACCTAATTCCCTCTCATACTCAACCTTTTTTTAAACCTTTGCGGCGCAGTGGTGCAGCTGATGGCACACCTATTTCACTTTCGCTTCTCAGCAGCCTTGCGGCTGGTGTGCCAGCTGATGGCGCACATGAATTTCCACTCGCTTCTCAACCTTTTAACCCTGCGGCGCAGATGTGCGGCTGATGGCGCATAATTCCCCACTCGCTTCTCAACCTTTTAAAACAGCGCGGCGCAGTGGGCCGTGATAGATGGCACACTAATTCCTCGCTTCTCAACCTTTTAAACCTTTGCAGTGTTGCTTGACTGATGGCACACCTATTTCCTCGCTTCAACCTTGCAACCTTGCGGCGCAGTGTGCCAGCTGATAGCCACTGTCTTCACTCTTCTCAACCTTTTAAACCTTACAGCACCCAGTGCTTGAATATTCTTTGCTGTGTTTCCACTCCTTCTTATTATTTTTAACCCGCTTTGTGGCAGTGTGCCAACTGATGGCACACTAATTCCACTCATCAACCTTTTAAACCTTTGCGGCGCAGTGTGCCAGCCAGTGGCACCATTTCACTCCTTCTCAGCCGTTAAATTCAATATAAATATTGAAATAACGGGTTTGGAATAGACGGATTCTCCTTTTAGAATTTATAGCAGCCTCATGAAATTTCGTTCGGAATAGGGTAGAGATAAAGTTTGGAAAAATTCTGCTCAGATAAGAAATTTTTTCAGTTCCTGGACGTTTACAATTTTAACAAATTAACTCGGAAATTTTCCTCCATCTTGAAGTTTAATTTTATGATTTTCTGTAGATTCAACGCTATTTTTGAGTGTATCAAAGGTGTGTATCTAGGGGTTCTCATATGAGGGGTGACCTCAAGGGGAGGGACAAGGCCCTCAGGAATGAAGTAAGTTTTTTTTAAAAAAAGCAGATTCTTGTCTAGACAATAAACTAAACCCATGATGTTTTTCCCAACGTATTTCAAAAAATTTAATGCCTTTCGCCACCAAAGGGTTATAAGGCGATGTTCATAAAGAGAACATTATCTGGTCCCGTTTTCGTGTACCACTAATACCAAGGAAGAAAATAGTTGATACACATTTCATTTTTAAACTGCATAATTTTGGAAAATAATTACCAACCAGTTTTGGAATCATTTTAAAAAAATAAAAAATAAGTACAACAAACTAAATTAAGGTTATTAATACCTGAAATCAGCTCAGTAGTCTCCCACTAAACTGTCCCATCTATACTTGGCTCAGAGCAGCGTGTTTTGCATTTCTGATTTCATAAACATATAGTGAAGAAAATCGACTCCGAATTTGGTATGCGTCTCTCCATGATGGTCTTGTAGCAGCTCTCTCTACATGTTATTGTACCATCTTTGTTGTCGCGAAGTTGGTTTGCTTGGCAACAAAAGAAGTTTATTATAAGTGATACGGATGAATAAAATTTGATGTTTGTGATTCTAAGCCTTCTTTCTTGAATTTAAATATGCCTGAATCGTTCCTGAAATATAATTTAATTTATTAATTTATTCCATATTTTCAAGTATTCTATGCCTTCTTAGATGAATGAAAACTGCAGCCTTTCTAAAAGGAAGGGACATCTCATCGATAGCGAAAAAGGCAACTCTGAGGGTTAAATATGCCTTTTACTTCTCGTGTGCAGTATACAAAGAGAAAGTATTGTAATCGTCAAAAGAATTCGAACTCGGTTTGACGAGATCTCCACATTTTAGATCTCCCTGAGTCGAAAAAACACAATTTTCGAATTATGTCTGTCTGCAATTTTGATAACTCGAAAACAGTAAGAGCTACGGAGACGAAATTTGGTATGTAAGACATTATTTGGCCGGAGGTTTTTTATCCAAATTTTGGATGAAATCGTCAGCAGGAGATCTGTCTGTCTGTCCGCGGTCATGTGAACACTATATAACTCTAAAACTTGAATAGCTGGGTGGATAAAATTTGGGTACACAGTTTTATCTCGTCATGTGAATGTTATGTTAAAATTTTGGGCCATTCAAATCTCAAAAGGGGCGTTCAAATTGCATATTCATTTTCTTTTAATCCGATTCTCATGTCATGCATAAGTACTGAGCAATCTGTTATTGTTGTAAATTTTATTTACAACAATAAATAATCGTCCTCAGAAACATGTGGTGCAATTTTTATTGTTACCAAATAAAATTCAAACCTATCTCATTATTTCAGCAAATCTTTTTTATTTATAACGCTTTTGCAATTGTTACGGTTGTGGTAGCATAAATTGTTTTTTCTTGGGAATTCAATTCCAAGCAGAATTTTTCGCATTATTCATTTCACATTTGCCTATTTTTTATCACCTGCTGCTTCAAAAGTAATATTTTTTTTAGAAACGTGGAAACAGATATTTGATTTCAAGGTTTGTTGAACTGACTCATTCACTTTCCGTATACGAAGTATACAAAGAAAATATTGCAATGTCAAAACATGAACTCAGGGTTTGACGAATCTCCATTTTAGATCTCCTGGGTCCGAAAAAAAAACACAATTTCAGTTATGTCTGTCTGTGAACGATAACTCTCGAAAACCATTGAGCTACGGAGATGAAATTTGGTATGTGGTCTTTGAACATTATTTGTAGGTTTTTTTTATCAAATTTTGGACAGAAATCAAATCAGCGGGAAGTCTGTCTGTCATGTCGCAGTCGTGTGAACACTATAACTCAGAAACTTAACTGGTAGATAAAATTTGGTACACAGTTTTATCGTCATGAATGTGAGCCCGTAGCTAAATTTTGAACAAATCCAAAAGTCAAAAAGGGGCGTTCAAATTGCATATTCATTTTCTTTTAATCCGATTCTCATTACGCAAAAGTACTGTTATATTTATTGTTGTAATTTTATTTTAATAATAAATAATACTCAAACATGAATTGTAACAAATTTTTTGTTATTATTTGTAAATAAAATTCAAAACCTATCATTATTCATAAAATCTTTTACTCGCACTTTTGCAATTGTTACGGTTGTGGTAACTGGGAATTGTTTCTTGAATTCAATTCCCAAGCAGAATTTCGCTTAGTATTCATTTCATTGCCTATTTTGCTATATAGCCTGAAAGTAATATTTTTTTGAAACATTGAAACAGATATTTGATTTCAGGTTTGTTGGTTTATTTCATTCTTTCCGTATACGAAGTATACAAAGAAAGTATTGCAATCGTCAAAAACTTCGAACTCAGGGTTTTTGACGAATCTCAATTTAGATCTCCCTGGTCCGAAAAATTTTCGGGTATGTCTGTCTGTGAACTTTGATAACTCAGAAAACTATTAGAGCTTCTGGAGATATGAGGTGGTATGTAGTCTTTGGAGACATTGGCGGGTTTATCAAATTTTGGACGAAATCCGTCAGCAGGAAGTCTGTCTGTCTATGTCCGCAGTCATGTGAACACTATAAAACTCAGAAACGAGATAGCAGGTGGATAAAATTTGACACAGTTTTATCGTCATGGAATGTAGGCCGTATTAAATTTTAGGCAAATCCGTCAAAAAGGGGCGTTCAATTGCATATTCATTTTCTTTTTAATCCGATTCTCATGCAAAAGTACTGGTAGCAATCTGTTATTGTTGTAAATTTTATTTACAACAATAAATATCATTCTCAACATAGTGTAACAAATTTTTTTATTGTTGTAAATAAAATTCAAACCTATCTCATTATTTTCAACAAATCGTTTATTTACTCGCGCTTTTGCAGTGTTACACGGTTGTGGTAGCATAAAATTGTTTTTCTTGAGGTAATTCCAAAGCAGAAATTTCGCTTTAGTATTCATTTTCATTGCCTATTTTATCGCACCTGGCACAAGTAATATTTTTTTTTGAAACAGTAGAGTAGATATTTGATTTTGTTGGTTTTATTTCATTCACTTTCCCGTATACGAAACATGCAAAGAGAAAGTATTACTGATCGGTAAAACTGAACTCGAGGTTTGATCTCCACGTTTAAGATCTCCCTGATTGAAAAATTTTTCGAATTATGTCTGTCTATGAACGTAACTCGAAAACTAATAGAGCTACGGAGATGAAATTTGACATGTGATTAACAGACATTATTTGTGAGTTTTCTTTATCAAATTTTGGATGGCATCAGCGGAGATCTGTCTGTCATCCGCAGTCATGTAAACACTATATCCAGAAACTTGGCAAGACAACTAGGTGGATAAAATTTGGGTACACAGTTTATCGTCCTTGAATGTAGGCCCGTATTAAATTTTGGGCCAAATCGTCAAGAGGCGTTCAAATTGCATTCATTTTCTTTTAATCCGATTCTCATGCATAAAGTACTTGCCAATCTGTTATTGTTGTGTAAATTTATTTTAACAATAATATGTTCTCAATGAATTGTAACAAATTTTATTGTTGTAATGAAATTCAAACCCTATCTCATTATTTTCCTTAAATCTTTTTTATTTACTCGCGCTTTGCAATTGTACGGTTGTGACAGCATAAATTGTTTCTTGAATTCAATTCCAAAGCGAATTTTCTTTGATATTCTTGCCTATTTTATCACTTTTTCTGCTTCAAAGTAATATTTTTTTTTGAAACGTGGAAACAGATATTTGATTTCAGGTTTGTTGGTTTATTTCATTCACTTTCCCGTATACGAAGTATACAAAGAAAATATTGCAATCGTCAAAAAACTTCGAACTCGAGGTTTTGACAGTCTCCCACATTTAGTCTAGGTCCGAAAACACAATTTTCGAATTATGTCTTGTCTGTAGACACATTAACTCAACTATGAGGCAGGATGAAATTTGGTGTGGTCTTTTGAACATTATTTGTGTAGGTTTTATCCAAATTTTGGACTGAAATCCATCCAGCGGGAAGTCTGTCTGTATGTCACCGGTCATGTGAACACTTACTATAACTCAGAATAGCTAGGTGTGGATAAATTTGAGGTACACAGTTTTATCGTCATGAATATGAGCCCGTAGTAAATTTTGGGCCAAATCCGTGGGGCGTTCAATCCTTCCTTCTCCCAATCCGTTACTCCTTTTCAAAGTACTGTTGTAATCTGTTATTGTTGTAAATTTTGTTACAACCATCATTCTCAAACATGAATTGTAACAAATTTTTATTTGTAAATAAAATTCAAACCTATCTCATTATTATTTCAGCAAATCTTTTATTTACTCGCGCTTTTGCAAGTATTTGGTTGGTAGCATAAATTGTTTCTTGGGAATCAATTCCCAAAGCAATTTCGCTTTAGTATTCATTTCATTGCCTATTTTATCACTTTTATAAGCTTCCAGTAATATTTTTTTTGAAACAGGAAACAGATATTTGATTTCAGGTTTGTTGGTTTTATTTCATTCTCCCGTATATACGAAGTATACAAGAGAAATATTGCAATCGTCAAAACTTCGAACTCGAGGTTTTTGACGAATCTCTCCGTTTTAGACCTCACCGAGTCCGAAAACACAATTTGGGAATTATGTCGCAGTGTGAACGATAACTCGAAAACTATTAGAGATGAAGGATGAAATTTGGTATGTGGTGACACATAATTTGTAGGTGTCTATCAAATTTAGACAAAATCCAAATTACACGGGTATGTCCAGTCATGTAAGCACTATAACTCAAAAACTTGAATGGCAGATGGATTAAGGTGGTACACCAGTTTATCGTCATAAACGTAGGTCCATTATAATTTTGGGTCCAAGTCATCCAAAGGTTGACTGTCTGTGATCCTAAACATAATTATTGAAACCAATCCGTTATCTCCGCGCATGCGTACCTAGGTACAATCTTTGTGAAAGGCGATGGGGCGAATTACACATCAGTTTGTTCTTGAGAGTGAAACTATCAGTGTGTGCGATAAATGCGTTTAATCGATACGCATCTCAATTGAATTCTTTACCTAGATATTTTCAATCACTATAATGAAAACCTTCGATAGTCATTGGATTCTGGATAACAGTAGTTTTTTTTTTTAGCCACGCAGAGGAGAAACGGCACCTTTGGGAAGTATACGAGAAAGTTTAGGGGAGAAAACACTCCCGCTTTGGTTTTATATTTGTAACCCATGACATGGCACTCGAGATGTTACATCCTCACTTGCCCATACGCTATTGAGCTATCGAACACTTTTCACAGGAGCTGTATGCTTTCGGATGCTTCGAGATTTTATAAGCAAAATCGGATTCGGAAATTCATCTAGACCGAAAGCAATTAAAATTTCACAGATAATATTTTTAGTGCGTTCTTTTTTATATCCCAGAACTGACTTTATTTCACACTAATTCTGGAATTACATTGGTGGCAGAAATTTTAATTCTTGCTTCCTAAAGAGTTTAAATTGTTCTGTTTTTGAATCAGGACTTCTTGAAGTTCATTCCCAGGCGATCACATTTTTTGGGCAGGATAACATTTCGTGATTATACTACAAATAAGAATTTTGTCGCGGCTCCAAATTTCAAAATAAATATCGATATAAGCGTCAATTAGTATAAATATACAGAGACCAATTTCAAGAGAATTCATCAAATTAAGTAACCTGAGAAGTTTGACCTTGTTTCATTGACTCAAATATAGGGTACTTGGGACTATTTCATCACCAAGCGATCCATTAGTTTTTTTTTTTTTTTTTTTTTTTTTGGGGGGGGGGGCAGCCGAGGCGTTATAGACACACAGACATTGATACGTGAAATTTGAAGAAGTAATAGCTTATTTCGCTGAAATAGAAACTCAAAATAAACATTTTAAATTAGTGACGATTGTTTATTTAAAATAAATAAACTCGTCACCGTAATACAATTTTCCGATTATCGGGTTATTTTTTTCCGGGAGAGATCGCACGGACAATAGAAAACACGGATAATCCGAAAACTCTGAAAAAATCAACATCATTACAAAATATAAAATTACTTACGCATTTGCATGCTGTAACATCAAACTAGGAATTTTCTTTTTCCAACATTACTGCTTTCAAAAAGTGTAATGTGCATTTTGCTTCTGCTATTGTCTTGTCGTATATCGGCACATATTTTTCCAGACCGCAACAATGTCACCACAATCAAATCCCTCTTCGTCCTGTATATAATCTAGCAAAGTTTCACAGATTGTAGATCTAAGCAGGAGGCCAGAAATTATATTCCCTCATTTGGTATCTTCTGCATCAATTACTAGCTGATTCTCTATTATCAAGAATTTGAGATTTTAAACAGACGCAAAAGCAAAAGGAATACATCGCAAAGATGAGAAAAGACGAAAGTTAAAGTGACGTGTCAGGTAGAAGCGTGTTCATTTTCTTGCGGAAAGAATTAGGGGTTGAACTAGGTAGAATTGCACGCGGAGGAAGGAAAAAGAAATCAATGCTTTAGCTCACCGTCTTGGCTCACTAGTTTCACGGGATGAATCTCTCGATCGAACATCAACATCGTTGCGCAGCCGATGAAATTGTGTATCCTTAAATTTTTTTTTTGTGGGTCCGGAATGAACTTTGGATAATCCGCAAACCGGATAATCCGAGCTTTTTTTTTTGGATATGGACATGCTGTAAAGAGTGAAATGAAAATGTAAATAAATATACTGAATAATTTTCTTTCATTTCTAAATTATAAAGTCTATGTATCCAATCAATAAAATCATTTTTAAACAGCATGGCAACTAAAAAAAGTATTTTTATAGTGATAGTGATGAGTTTAGTTTTCGTTCCTCACTCTAAACATTTACCTATAGAATGACCCTTTACTGTCGAGTTACGCAACTGTCACAAATTAATTCATTAATTTTAAACAGTTGAATATTAAAGGGAATACCATTTTAAACCTCGAAAAATAGGGAAGCTTGTAAATTTCGATACATTGTGTCCTCTGAAACAATAGATACACAAACTCTTTTTTTCTAGAAAAAATACCCGTTCTTTCTGTTATAATACACAGGTTACCAAAATATTTGCATGTATTTATTTGAAATTAATAAATACGAAACAATTTTGAAAAAATAGAATGATCACCTTGCGCGCATGATTATAAATAAATATATTGGTCTAAACACAATATTTTGAACATTTCAGTAATCCAAACAGCCTGAAATTGATCCACAATTTATTTACGCCAAAATTTAATTTCTATTTTATATACCAATTTAAAATAAGTCGTTAAAATAGTTACCCCAAAAAACTTCTTTGGAGAAAATGTACAAAATTGTGGTTCATATTGGAACAATACAAATCAATAAAGAGTTTATGTAAATATTCATTAGTTCTTGTGATATTATTGCGCGCAATATCAAATAACACATTTTGAGATATATAGCCTTTAAAGATATTTCCATCGTCCCAGTATTTTTTTCCCCATGAATTCTTTTAAATTTGTCCTTATTCTTCTCTTTAAAGGAAAAAACAGAGCATTCCCGTAGTCACAACAAAATGCAAACGATTTTGTCACATAGACTCAATCCGAAGTAAAAACGCAGAACAAAAAAGTAGAATCCAGTTATTCCAGAATGAACAGGGAATATTCTTTTCTATAAAATCGAAAATTTTCAGTTTTTAACAGTCATTATATTAAGCTTAAGTTTAACTGTTTTTTAGTAATTCTTTTTTTAATTTAATCTTAATTTTCCACTAGCGAATATCCATTAAGAAATGCAAAGAAAAAAATACTTTTTTCCCCACTTGAAATTCTTTTAAATTTGTCATACTAACTTCTCTTTAAAGGAAAAACATTCCACGTAGTCACAACAAAATGCAAACGATTTTGTCACATAGAATCAATCCGAAGTAAAAACGCAGAACAAAAAAGTAGAATCCAGTTATTCAGAATAGACAGGGGAATAATATACATCTTTTCTATAAAATCGAAAATTTTCGAGGTTTAACAGTCGTATGTTAAACAGTTTAACTGTTTTTAGTTAATTCTTTAATTTAATCTTAATTTTCATAGCGAATATCAATAAAATGCAAAGAAAAAAAAATACTTTTTTCTTAGAATTCTTTTAAATTTGTCATACCAACTATAGCAAACAAGAGAGCATTCCCGTAGTCACAGCAAAATGCAAACGATTTGTCACATAGAATCCAGTAAAACGCAGAACAAAAGAAGTAGAATCCAGGATTATTCAAGTGAACGGGGAATAATATACATCTTTTCTATAAAATCGAAAATTTTCAAGGTTTAACAGTCGTATGTTAAACAGTTTAACTGTTTTTAGTTAATTCTTTAATTTAATCTTAATTTTCCACTAGCGAATATCCATTAAGAAATGCAAGGAAAAAAATACTTTTTTCCCCACTTGAAATTCTTTTAAATTTGTCGCCTGCTTCTCTTTAAAGGAAAAAACAGAGCATTCCCGTAGTCACAACAAAATGCAAACGTTTTTTGTCACACATGAACTCAATCCAGTAAAACGCAGAACAAAAAAGTAGAGTCAGTTATTCCAAGAATGAACAGAGGAATAATATACATCTTTTCTATAAAATGTGAAAATTTTCGAGGGTTTAACAATCGTATGTTAAACAGTTTAACTATTTTAGATTCTTTAATTTAATCACCAATTTTCTTGAATATCAGTAAAAAATGCAAGAAAAAATACTTTTTCCCCACTTGAAGTCTTTTAAATTTGTCATACCAACTTCTCTTTTCAGGAAAAACAGAGCATTGTTCCAGTAGTCACAGCAAAATGCAAAACGATTTTGTCACGGAAGCTCAATCAAGTAAGAAACGCAGAACAAAAAGTAGAATCAGTTATTCCAAGAATGAACGAAACCCATCTTTTCTATAAAATCGAAAATTTTCGAGGTTTAACAGTCGTATGTTAAACAGTTTAACTGTTTTAGTTAATTCTTTTAATTTAATCTTAAATTTTTTCCACTAGCGAATATCCATTAAAATGCAAGAAAAAAACTTTTTCCCCACTTAGAAATTCTTTTAAATTTGTCATAACTTCTCTTTAAAAGGAAGACAAGAGCCTATTCCATACAACAAGTAAAACGATTTTGTCACATAGAATCAATCCGAAACAAAAACGCAGAACAAAAAGTAAGAATCGGAGGAGGGAGTCGTCGCTTACATCACGGGAAACCGAAAAGCGCGAGGTTTCACTCTTTTTCGTTTCTGAACCACCACGCCACTTTGCCCCAATCCGTCACGGTAATGATGGTGGAGGAGACCAGCCAATCGCGTCGAGGACAATGAGAACTGGCAGGAAAGATGGAAGGGGTGTAGCGAAGGTGTGACCTTATTACCCAAAACTACTTACTTTAAAACGTGGCCGTTTCGAACAGTGGGAGTTGCGCACGCAGGTGAAGCGCCTTCTCTTTTTGTTGAAATGGATGCCACTTTTAGTCTTCCGTGATGATCTTGAAATTTTTTCCACCCTCTCTCTTCAAGTTCAGATGTGGAAGGTTCAGAATACTATTGTTTTTCTCACGTTCGATGTTCTAAATATGTGCTTTAAAGTGATGATACATTAATTGCCTCGGCTGTGAACTGATTTTGTTTGTAGTTTTATTCGGTTGCAAACGATTTTCCCCATCAGATCGTAATTCTTGCATGAATTTTCCTAGAATTGCTTCAACTGATACAGTAGGGAAAAGACATGGATTTCGCAGGTGACGTTTATTCCGTAGTGCAATTTGTTTCCACGGAGAAAATTCTTTAATGAATTCAGTGCCTCCTACACGTTAAATAGGAATTAAGGTACAGAATTTAGTTCCTCTCAGCTAATGATTTGGCATTTCAGTAATTCTATGACACATAACTTTGCAAGTTTTCAACCAGTTTTCACGCATCAATGGGTGTCCTTTTCCAAAGTTATCTGAAAGTTATTTAAATTTGAGATTATCTTTTCATTTCGTTTTCAAATTGACAGAAAGTTTTGAAATTTGGCATCCAATTTACATCGGAAATGCTACAGCATATGAACTGTTATTAAAACCAATTTGGTTCCAAAATTATACATCGTTTTTCGCCGACCGTCGAACTATTTTTTTTGGAGAAATATTCTATTCATGGAGTATCGTCTGCAAATTTCGGAAGATGGCTGCAGACGCACGTGCGTCGTAGATCGATCGGAAGGGGGATGCGCCGGTCGCTGTCATCGCGACAGTGCGAACGGGGAATACACCCCACCCCTACTTCATGGTCCTCGCGACAGTGCTGACCGGGTTGTCGAACGTAGATCCTGGACATCGTTCAAACACACCGCTTCCCACGATTCATCGGACCTGTTCGATCAACTTCAGAAGCTTTTGACGAAATTCGAAGGACGGCAAAGGTTAGAAGCTTTTTTCTTCGCTCTGTCAATTTTGAGCTTCCTGCAATTTTATTCATCATTTGTACGAAAATAACTGGACTTTAAAAAGGTTAATGCGTCCTTGGTGAAATAACTGATTCGGCTCTAAACCTTTCGAATTTTAGAAAAAAGTTAGTTTTAATTTTCGAATCCAAATATTCACCCGTAATTTTAATTTATCATCAGTTTGCTAAATTTGAGCCATCAAATGGATTTAATAAATTGTAGTGCCATTATCTTTGGAATTTTTTTACCACACCAAAATGTAACTGTACCGAAAAAAGAGGCCGAAATAAGATATTTCCTAAATATTTCATTGGAACAAGACTGTTTGGTAAAATAGCATCGGTGATTTAAGGACTCCCAATCAACGAACTTTTCCAGCAACGTATTGAATTTTCACTACTCTTTAACTGAATCAGCATTTGAAGAGGTGGAGACTCAGTGATAAGGGTCGATTACCTTGTGCCAAACTTACCACCAGCTGATTTTTTTGGACAGGGTCCCAACCATCGAAGCAGTTCAATCATGTTGAACCACATGCTTATGCTGCTGTTCATGATCAGCCTCCCCTCTGCCAACCTTCTCAGCTTCTACATGGAATGTTCTCTGCCCAGTCAGATCCACCCCCCGACCCTGCTACGAGGGAGATGTCCGAACCCCGCCGCTGCATTCGACTTTGTCAACGCGGCCTTTGACGGAAGTGAAGACTCAAGCAGAATGTACAGAACCCCCCCACGATACTGCACCACATCCGCAGACGACAAAGGTGAAGTAATCCGCAACTGCCCGCCAGATGTGATGCCAGCAATGCAGAGAGAGCCCACGACCTACCTGACGGACCTCAACAACCCAAACAATCACCTGTTGGATGTCCAGGCCTTCTCCAATCTACTGTATTCCTCACCTTATCATGAAGTACGAACTGACTTACATTAGCCTTCAGTTCTGCAACCAAACCCCGATTCTCTGGCGCTGTACAAGGCATGGACATGGGAAGACGTAACCCATTCCAATTCTCAAACCAGTGCTGGAAGTGTGCGGGAACATGAGCAGTCATCACCAGGCAATGAGCAGGAGGCCCTCTGTACCAGTGCCAGTCCAATGTGGAGCCTATCACGGGGTGCAGGAGATTGCCTTCGGTACTCTGGAGGCAGGCCTCAACACGACTTCGACAACAGCCTGTGCTCCCAGGACTGGGTGAGCGGCCACCGACATCAACAATCGGCTTGTGGGTGGACGGCCAGGGGCAGACCATGGTCAGACGTGCTACATGATGTCCGACTTTTGCGGTGGGGGCGCTGCAGGTGCAACGGCCACGCAGCCCGTTGCATCCACGACCGGGACGGACTGCTGGTTTGCGACTGCAAGCACAACTGCAGGGAGAGGACTGCGAAAGGTGCAAGCCGTTCCCTTCGACAGTAGAGGAAAACCTGCACACGAAACACACAGATGTCAGTGAAAGTTCCACTTCAGTTCCTCCTTTTGTAAATGGTGCTTGTGACGATCGAATCGGGATTGTGAATGAAAATTCAGATAGACCAAGTTGTAATTAGAAATACCATATGGGATTGCATAAGCATTTTGACTGTTTCCTCCTCTCACTCTTTTGCGAAAATGCTTACGTTTACGTGGTAAAATCGGGATTGTGAATGAAAATTCAGAAATGAGTTGTAATTTCCAACCACCTTAAGTTATTAAACATTTTGACTGTTTCCTCTCTCACTCACTTTTCCTTAGATGAATTGCTTAACACGTTGTGACGATCGAATCAGGATTGTGAATGAAAATGCACAAATGAATGAAGTTGTAATTCGAAATACCCATATGTTATTAAACATTTTGACTGTTTCCTCCCTCACTCACATAAATGTGAATTGATTAACGATCAAATCAGGATTGTGGGCGAAAGTTCAGAAATATGAATGAAGTTGTAATTCCAAACACCTGGGTTATTAAACATTTTGACTGTTTCTCCTCTCACTCCTTTGCAAAGAAAATGCTTACGTTACGATGATCAAATCAGGTTAATGAATGAAAATACAAATGAATAGGAAAGTTTATAATTCAAAATATTCTGAAGTTTGTTACCACTTTGCTGCTTAATGGTCAATAAGTTTCAACAGAAACTACATTAACATTCTTATAAAAACTTTTATGCTGATTCCTGATAAATTACTACAACCTCTGATGGTGAACATTCACTTTTAGGCTCAGGTATTGGGACAGTCATCAAACAAACGTTATATCCATTAATTCTGCTTTTCAATAAAGTTTGCAATGCAGTATATGTAGCGCCCTTACTCTCTAGAGAGAATTGAAAAAATTATTTGCCCTAATTCATAAAAAAAACCTTAACATTCAAATAACACATAGATCAGAAGGAGAAATGTAAACAAAGGAAATCAAAAAGTAATAATAATTAAAACCCTTTTTTTTAAAATTATTTCAAGTTATCAAATCTCATTTTTGTGGGAGCATTGACTTAATCGAGGTATGTGGGAAAATTTTGTTAAATAATTAATATGTTTTTTGTATTATTGTGAGACTATTATTCTTTACTCTTAAATTTAGTTTTCACTTTAAGCAAGCATACCCTAATTTTATCTTTTAAAATCTTGAATGTAAAGACTGAATCTAATGCCTGTTGTATGGGATACATACTGTTTTTATTAATTCAATTTTACAATAGCATATGGCTGTTCTAATGCTGTTGTAGCTAATAGGATATACTGATGTTTATTAAATCAATTTACAACATGTAGATGGCTGGAGCTCTAATGCAATGGCTAATAGGATACATGCAGAAATGTTTATTAAATCAATTTTAACTTGTAGATGTGGGCTCTAATACATGTTGTATTAATATGGGATACCTACTGAAATTTTTATTAAATCAATTTACAGCATGTAGATGGCAGCCTGAGTGCTGTAAAAATGAAAATAAATTGATGTTTTCACTTAATTTTGCTTTTTTAGCTTTGTTTGTTCTTGAGAATGCATATTTTTTTATTCTGCAATGTTGAAGAAATTCGGATTATGTATTAAAATTCATCTGTGTTTATTATTATAGAGTTTTTTCAAAATTTTTTTATGGAATAAAAACCCAGTGTTGTAATTGATAAAAAAACTGCTTTTTATAAACCATGCAAAAACAAAGTAGTATTTTCCCATGTTTTTTATTTCAAAGTAAAGAAAGTCAAAAAACAAAATCTATTTTTTCAAATCGAGATTTTAAGGAGTTAAGTATAAGAATATTTATGCTGAAAATGCTTTCAGAAATCATTTAGCGCACAAATTAAAATGATTACAATGTCGCAATTGATTTATCATCTAAATCGGCATTCCAAAATTATGGTAAACATTTTTCAACGCTTGAAATGGTATAATTTAATGAACATTAATAAAAATAGAACTTATACTTTTTTTTGAATTTTTCAATTTAACTAACAGTTCATAAAACAATTGTTTTTAATTAATTGACACTTTTCTGCTCGAGAATTAATGTGATCGTTGAATTGAACCGCTAACAGTTCATAAAACGAGGTGTTTAATGAATTGAAGCACTCTCGAGAGGTTGTGGTCGTTTGGATTTAACTAAGAGTTCATAAAACAATTGTTTTTAATTAGAAAGTGACTTCTGCTCGAAGGTGTAGTCGTTGGATTTAACTAGCAGTTCATAAACAATGTTTTAATTAATTGACACTTTCTGCTCCGAGAAGGTGTAGTCGTTGGATTTAACTAAGTTCATAAAACAATTGTTTTTAATTAAGTGACACTTTCTGCTCCGAGAAGGTGTAGTCGTTGGATTGAACTAACAGTTCATAAAACAAATGTTTTAATTAAGTGACACTTTCTATCGAAGGTGTAGTCGTTGAATTGAACTAACAGTTCATCAAATTAATTGTTTTTTGAATTAATTGACACTTTCTTGCTCGAGAAAGGTAGTCGTTGAATTGAACAGCAGTTCATAAAATAACAGTTTTAATTAAGAACACTTTCTGCTCGAGGAGGAGGTGCGTTGGATTGAACTAACAGTTCATAAAACAAATGTTTTAATTAAGTGACACTTTCTGCTCCGAGGAGGTGTAGTCGTTCGATTGAACTATATTTCATGAAACAAATGTTTAGTAGAGCAGCACTTTCTGCTCCGAGGAGGTGTAGTCGTTGGATTGAACTAACAGTTCATAAAACAAATGTTTTAATTAAGTGATGGCCTTTTCTGCTCCGAGAGGAATAGCAGTTGTTCAGAACTAACAGTTCATAAAGCAAATGTTTTAATTAAGTATTTACACTTTTCTACTCCGAGGAGACAGTCGATGGATTTAACTAACAGTTCTTGAAACAATTGAGAAGCGGATAACACGTAATATTTGTATCGAATTATAACTTTCGGTGAATAATTGAGTAATTTTGATTTGTAACCCAATGTTGAAATTCCAATGCACAAGTGGGCTCGAGCGAATTATTTAACTGATTAATGCATCTCTCAGTAAACTGATTTGAAGTTATCGTTACAGAATTATTAAAAATCTTCAAGCTCTCAAACAGTTTAAATTGCTGACCTGCGTTTAGGCTGAAAAAATTTGAAAAGTGCTTTCTTTCCGATTTTAAAAGTTTATTCTCTGTCTACGAGGGGAACTTCAACTAGATAGATTAGCATATATGCAATGATAAAAGTATATTATAATTCTCATTTTTATTATTTTCTAAAAAATAGATATGAATCTACTCAATGCCATTTCCTTTATTTGCAAGATGTCTTATCCTTTTTTGTTGAGCGACCTTTGGGTTCGCTTTTTTTTCTCTATTCTATAAATATATAAATAAAATGTATCAAGTAATAATTAGTAGTAAATAAATTTCAACTATTTCAGATTTTGATCAACTTATAACCTATTACACTAATTTATTAACATTTGTATTAAAATTAGAAACATGATTTACACATGTAGCTTGAGACATATATATTAGAGTCTCCCTATAACGAAAATCCTTGGTTCCAATTGAAAAATTCGTTATGTTCGTTATCACGAGTTAGAGATTTTAAGTTATTTAAATAAATGTTTCCAAGCTTTATTAGGTGCTATAAGTTCAAATGTTTTTTTATTTAATTATATGATTTTCAATTAAAAATGAAGTAATATGCTATTATAAATTTGTTAAGGAAATTATACTAACTTTATTGTATAAATAAAATGCTCAAAAGTTAAGACAATTCACCAATTTAGAGAATAATATGTATAGTAATAACACTTACGTTTATTTTAGTTGAAAAAATTCCGTTATTTCTTTGCATTTCGTGATATTCATTTCAGAAGAAAATGTTCGCATTTTAAGAGTATGAGTGGTTCCAGAAACCTGTAGGCACGGTGAGCGAATTGGTTGCACAGAAACTATCAACTTTTCTTCAAAAATGACAAAAATCGAGAAGAATAAACCTCTGAAAAAGATTCGTTTATAGGGAGACAACAAAAACCGTTATACAGGCCGCGAATGTTACAACATTCCGATTAAAAGAACTATTATAGGGGAGAATTCGTTGTAGAGAGACTGCTGTATTTTAAAATTGTGGAAACTAACAAGTATATATATTTTCACATTAAAATTTTTTGTAATGTTGATGTTGAACATCAAGATGTCTGTGTGTCCTTCTCTAAATTAAACTATTTAATAGAAACATCTAGAAGACGCGTTGGTGTTGCAGATCGTGGCGCAAATTTTTTTACTTAAATGAAATCTATATCTAGCTAAACTTAATAAAATCAAATTCCATTTAGCCCTGCTGTTTGGGCGATAAAGTTTGGAAGGTGGTAACCTCACGTTACGTGGGATTATAACAACGCACCACTAGACATTGATAGAAGAGAGGACGCGGCCTGTGGATCACCCCCATTTAAGACGGCAGGGTCCAAGGAATAGTCAGGGGAAGTAGTGTTTCGATCTCTCGGTCTGTGTCGCGCTTTTTTTCAAATTCGTAATATGTAATATTCTTAACAAATATTTAATGTGTTTTATGGAAAGGTGAAATTGAATTTGATATACTATGCCTATGCCTTATCTTGTTGTATTCGTGTCATGCGTCATAAAAAGTAGAAATAAAATTTAAAAATTAAGGTATAAACATATTCATGTGAAAAATAGAACGCTAAGTTGAGAAATAATAAAATCGTGGTTCGAATAAAGCTGATAGGCTTCTTTACCTTCTAAAGGAATATTCATTTGTTTGAAATATACACCAAATATAAGGTGCTATATAAAGGCTCGCTTTATTCAAATGGCCATTTTATCGCAATCAAATGATGTTACGCGTTCAAACCCTCCACATCGAATATAAAAAAAAAATTATTTATTTTCAAGATCTGCTTCTCTCCTATCCGTGGTAATATATATAGTATGTACACGATACCTAAAATCACAAATAAATGGTTGAAATTTGGCAAGTTAACACAAAGAAATTTGCAAATCTGGCTCAGTTTTCCTCTATATATGTAACGGGAAGGGATAATATTCCAAAAACACAAGATGCGTTCTTGTTAGTTTTGAAGGAAACAACGGCTTTGTTTCCAAGGTTGGTTCAACATGCAGTTTATCATTCAAGTTAGACCATTATATTTTGCTCACATTTATGATATTACATTTAATTGCTTAGGCTTTTGCAAGTCACACCAAATAGGTACTGGCTTTTCCGTTAGCCGGGCGAGATAATTGTGAACAAACACGAACCCAATTCTAAGCGAGCGATTTAACAAATAACCAGGTTTGTTCCGTCAGCCAGGCGCAAATGTCGCCAATTATGAACAAACGCGAGCCAAGTCGCCAGAGCGGCAATTCTCCAACCGGGCACCAAATGCCATAAATGTTAACAGCCAAGTGGCTTAATTTTCAAATTAGCCAGGCGCAAATGTCGCCAAATGAACAATGAAGTCTCGCCAAGGGAAAGCGTTTTTTCCGTTAGCCGGGCATAAATGTGTAATTATGAACCAAAACGCGAATAGTGTAATGCATTGCTGCAAGAAATTTGGCGGAATTCTGTTATTTGGCAATTTTTCGCTTGCGCCCAGCTATGGAAAATACAAATTTAAATAAATATTTGACCTGTGACAAATGCAGAAATGCCACATTCGACCTTCATCTCCTAAAAATGGTTGGGCTTAACCATTTTTTTTGAGGGAAAATGGTGCTGAAATTAACCCTTCAGTCGAATTAAAAAAAATAATGGGTTAGAATTTTTTATCTTGGCATTCTGTGTACGCAAAGGTTAAACTTAAATGAAATTCAAACCTGTAGATTAAAAATTTAACCAGTGACCTCCTCAAACTTTCTCGCATTTTGACTAGTAATGTGGGGTGGTAAATACAGTTGTGGTAGGTAAATATTTTTGGGGTATTATTGACCTGGACACTGAAAAAAATTAATGTTTACAGTAAAACACTAAAATTTATGAATTCAAAAACTTAATGTTACAAAAAGAAAAACATCGTATATATTTGCAATTTTTTACTTACATGAGTACAACAACACATTTAACGTTTTTGAGTACGAAAATCTTACTATCATACCATTACTATAGATATCCTTTGTATTTCTTTTCACCTCTAGATTTAATCACAGGAGTCCATCTGGAGAATATCAAAAGAAGTTTCGTTTTGGGGATTGCCATAATTTCCGAGAAAGCGTGTTTTACAGCTCTTCAATTTCCACTTAGGTCAAACATAACCATACTCACTTGAGTAAAATAAGCGAAACCTTTCCTTAACACACAGTCGTAATAGCCATTTTGAACTAATATGCAATTTGAACACCTGTTTTCAGCGATTGAGATAATTGGGTGAATCTATAATTAATGTTAACATCCGCGATATCAAGTTTATTTATCCAAGTCAAAGGGCTTATGAGATACAAGTATGCGATTATACAGACCGACAGACAGTCAGCCGTTTATACGGACATAACGATAAAACTGTGCGCAAATTTTATCATCTCTAATATTCAAGTTTTTTGAGTTATGGCGTTCATGAGCTTCGGACATACCAGACAGACAGACTTCCCTTTGATGACCAGTTTGTCCAAAGTGGAAGAAAAACCTACAGAGTATGTTTAAAGACCATACCAAGTGTCTCCATGCTCTAATAGTTTTCAGGTTATCGGTTACAGACAGACATAATTCAAAATTGTGTTTTTTCGGATAAGGGAGGTCAAACGATTCGTCAACATCTCAATTCAATTTTTTTAGTTGTCACTGCTCTTATTGGCACTTCGTATGAGAAAGTAAAGAAAGAACGTTAACAACATAAATAATATATCGAGGTTGCGTAACTTTACTTGCACGTTACTGCGTGCTGTATCTTCAAATTATCTTTACCACCCAAGAACTATTGATTGAACCTAAAGGTAACTTTGTAGAAGTAGAGGGAATCAGAAGAGTTAACATCAAATTAAACTGCATCACTGAAAGACAATTAATTTGAATTTTGGAGCAAGGGAAAAGGAAATTGGTCTGTATGAAAGTAGTTTTCCAAAAGAAAAGATACTGCCAGTAAATCAAATGAATATGAAGTAATTGCAAGGGGTGAATTTTAGAACGTTTACAATTTTTTGATCTCTGAGTTTGAAATGAAATAGAAAACTGTCAAAATATTTTTTTTTTTGAACTTCAAAGCTAAAATAAATAAATGTATTGAAAATCAAAATTGTAAGCACTTTTGTATGGACGGAGACTATGTTCGTAAAATTTGCAAAACAGTCTTGAGGTTGTTATCTAACCCCATTTGAATTTACGGCATTAAAAATTATATTTCACAAGAAAAAAAAAAGAAAGTGGTGTGGTATTCTTGATGGATCAGACTGAGACATAAGAGTGTACAATAAATTTTCAAATACCGATTTTAATTTTTTAAAGGATAAATATTATTTAATTTTTATTTTTTGAATTTTACACTTGAAAAATTGTGAAAAAAGGGAAGTATTTTAAACAAGATAAAGCTTCAGGATTGAATTATATGTGCTCTTCAGAATTTAAACGGGTTTTTTTTTCTCAATGGCTGTACTTTTTCCGCCTATATTTGCTTTAAGGACATGAAAACAACGCATTAAAATCCATTAAAATAATATAACCATCATAAATCAAGTTATAGGCGGGACAGAGACGCCTTCAAAGTGGGGTTTCATTCAGTTTAATATTTGGATATTTAATAAAGTCGTGATCCATAAATACAGAATTGCCAATGAAAGTACTTTATTTTATTTTTAAGAATAAAATGTTATATTGAGCATTTTGAAAGAAAATTAACAAACAATGCAGACGGCCTTGAGCTCACACCATTCTTCTAACGTGATAACTCAAATCGGAAATGCTGTACGTTTTTAGGCACATCATTTTGGAAAGCACCATCTGTGTTGAATGTCAGCTTCACAGTCAGGCATTGAAATCTCCCAATTTCATCAAAGCACTGCATCTGTGGTAAAATCTCGAAACTTCAAGAGGCGGACATTGAAATCCGAATTTCAAATAGAGAAGCACCATCTATGTTAGAATATCAGCTTCACAGTCGGGCATTGAAATCTCCCAATTTCATCAAAGCTTCTGTGATCTCAGCTTCAGAGGCGGACATTGAAATCTCCGAATTTCATCAAGCACCATCTGTGGTAAAATCTCATCAGCTTCACAGTCAGCCATTAGAAATCTCCCAATTTCTCAAAGCTTCATCTTGTGTTAGAATATCAGCTTCACAGTCAGGCAGTTAAATCTCAATTTCATCGAAGCACCATCTGTGGTGAAATCTCAGCTTCGACGGACATTGAAATCTCCAATTTCATCAAGCACACTCTATTGGTAAAATCTCAGCAGAAATGAGACATTGAAATCTCGAATTTCATCAAGCTTCCATCTGTGTTAGAATATCAACTTCACAATTCAGGCATTGAAATCTCCAATTTCATCAAGCACTGTCATCATGTTAGGAGATATCCTTCACAGTCGGGCATTGAAATCTCCCAATTTCATCAAAGCATAATCTGTGGTAAAATCTCTCCAGCTAGAGCGGATCTCCGGGTACTCAAAGCACCATCAATGGTAAAATCTCCAGCTTCACAGTCGGCCATTGAAATCTCCAATTTCATCAAAACACCATCTGTGGTAGGTATCAGATTCAAGTCGGGCGACGTTGAATCTCTGTTTCATCAAGCACCATCATGGTAAAATCTCCCAGCTTCAAGTCGAACCCATTGAATTTCACCAAAACTCCGGAGTGTTTGTTCATCTGATGCACGTATTGAATCTGTTGTCCGGGGTAAAACCTCACGTTAGGAGATAGGGGAAATTTTCACAAAATTTGAGTGTCTGACTGATAGATATTTCGTCAATTGACCACGCTAAAATTACAAATGGTCATGCCGGTGGCCTCGAAGCGGTATTAAATGAGTCGGAGAATCGGTTCCGAGGGCTAATTCCCGGTGGCGTAGCCAGTTAAAGTGGCCCCAGATAAGCAGTTTTTTATCGCTATCGTCACTAGTGAGCAACAAACATAAATGGCGCCAGGGCTGGTGAATTTTTTATGCCTTATTATATTTTGCTTTAAAATAGCATAAACGCGATGTCTTTTTTGTCTCCATGGCGTCATAAAACTGGCGCAGGACTGTTGCGACATTTTTTCGCCGGCATTTTATCTTGCTTCCATCACCTGCAACGCAGTATCTTTTGTCTCCATGGCACCCCTGAGAGCAAGCGCCAGGGATGTTGTACGCTTCCGATTATATTTTGCTTTAAAAAATAACATAAGCGCAGTGTTTTGTGTCATGGCGCCCCTAAAACCCGTCCAGGGATGTTATTTTTTACGCCCCTATTATATTTTCCTTTAATAATGGCATGAAGCAATTAATGTTTTGTCTCTATGGCGCCTATCGGCAGCGCCAGGGGATCGTATTACCCCCATTATATTTACTCTTTAAAAAAATAACGCAAGCGTTGATTTTTTTTCATATTGTCGCCAAAACTGGCATGAGGCATAACTACTCCCCAATCGTTACGCCACTGCCTAGTTCCACGTAAGTAAGACCCGTCGTGCATGCTGGGCCTGGTGTTGCAAATCTGTTGAGGTCAAGCATCTCCCACAGATGTGAATTGAAAGAAAGTTGGAGAAAGGCATGCCGGCTCAGGTGTTGCCCTCGCCATCTTCATAGTTCAAAATTACAGGCTCTCAGAAATAGTCTTTAGCGTAGTTTCAAAACGGGCATTAATGTAACTAAACTATATAGGAACTCATTTCCTTCATCAAATGTGAGAGGACTTCTCAGGTTGGTGCTTTAAAAAGCCCGAGCTTCAGTTCAACCTCTCCACTTTGTTTTCAGAGTCAGTCTGTAATTTAAAAATTTAATATAATATCCCTTCAGAAAGAATCCCAGAAAAAATGTTTGGAATATTATGATTTAAATCAAACATGCACCAAACTATGTTTACTATAAGTAATGCCTTTGAAACTGCACATTTCAAAAGCTTTCAACCATGATAATAGCAATTTAAAAATTTTTAATAACGCTTTATGAGTTATTAAGTTTACCGAATAACGTTTCATGTTATACCTTTACGGTACTTTTGCAAATAAAACAGATAATTTTTTATTTTACGTAAATAATAGTTTTAATTTTTCCGGGCTAGTTTGGACAGACATATTTTAAAGTAAAAATGTTGGGTTTTGTATCCCCGGACAGAAATATAGAATAAATTCCGTTTGGAATGCAAAATCGTGCTCAAAAGGCAATTTGTGCTCTAGAAAACAAATTCATTAATAGGGGTGCTTTGGCCTTATCTTTCCGATATTGAGGAAAACCGAATGGGTATTTTACCAGAGATTACTGTTACCATAAGCGGATTTGTCCAAAATGTAAATATAATTCAGGTATAAGGACAGTACCGAATTTAATTCATTCAGTTCTTTGAGATTTATCATTATTCACAGGCGACAAAGTTCCAAAAATGTGTCTTTCGGATTGAGGAAGTTCAGGAAATGTGAATAATTATCAGAATCATGATGTCAATTTTTGGAATTTTCATTTTGAAAAAATTAGAAATGAAAATGTCTAAAAATTAAAAAAAAAGTCAAAACAGTCTAGCATCTTATAGGTAAATGGAAACAAGAATGGGGAAGATGGATTGGAATATAAAATATGATCATGTTATAATAAAAATTAATCATCATTGCATAGTAACATGGACCTGGTCTACTAAACTCAAAAAATATAAGTTTATTTTGTTCGTATATCAAGTATACATATAAGAAGAAAAGTGTATGTGTGTTGTTTTTTTGGTTCTTTATGCACATCCGCACCAGTTACTTACTACATTAAATTTGGCACAGTGATGGATTAGCACAGAGGAGCTAACGCCGTAAATTTATTTTAAAATTCTCAATTAGTTCTTATTTATTTAATTAAATATCAAAATTAAGCTATTACAGACGTTTTCACCACTAACTACAGAAATACTTATGGTACGAAAATTATTTTTTTATCTGTAAAAGGTAAAAAAATTATCTTTTTAATGATACCAATTATTGTAATTTACTTTCTCTAACTGTAATTAACGTTCAAAATTCATTTTAAACTCAAATTCAACGATGCTTTTTTATTGTTACAAGCTAAAATTCAAACTAATTTTGTTTCTCCAAATCCTTTATTCACGTGTTTTTACACCACTGTTAAACTAAGAAAATGTTGCTCTTGGCTATTTGGTCAAGGTAGTTCCTTTACTCCCGGTGTTATTTCGTAGCGTAGCACTTAACTTCCGTTTTTATTTCGTAGTTTAATTTGCATCAAGATATCCAATGACGATTGGTTATACTTTGATGCTTTGAGAGTTCCAGTTGATTTTACGTTATAGTCTTAATAGAGGTATTTATATATTTTTTATTCCCTACTGAAGGTTAAAAGTATTTATTGTTCCAACATGTCCCCTTCATCGAAAT
This sequence comes from Araneus ventricosus, assembly GCA_013235015.1. Lineage (NCBI taxonomy): Eukaryota > Metazoa > Arthropoda > Arachnida > Araneae > Araneidae > Araneus > Araneus ventricosus. Next base: position 19,458 of record BGPR01008609.1, on the reverse strand, counting down.
TTTCTTTCAGTGAGGGAATTGTTCTCAGGTAATTTTTGACTTTTCTTTTATCTGATTTATAAATGTTTTAGGTAGACGACTCGTTGTAACCAAGTTATAGGTATATTTTAATTGTGTAAGACGATTAGTTATGTTAACTGTTATTGTTTAAAATAAATGTTCTCTTTCGAATTTTCTCGCATTTTCATTCAAACCAAAGTGTTATAAGGTGAAAAAAAAGCTACTTGAAGTTTTAATTCAACGAAAAAGATTCAAACTAAGATTTACGTTTTTTGAGGAAAGTTTCTGACAATATTTTGGGGAGGAGAAACAGGAGGCCGAGTATATGAAAAATAGGATCCTGAGCAACGCCGGGCTTCACTGTTCGTTTTAAAATTTGAATATTAAATGAAATCTGTTATGTTCTGCAAATACAATTGATTTATCTTTGTTATTTCTTTGAAAGTAATGCCTCTCTAAACAAAATTGAAATCCGTTGCTGAAACGTTACGTTACGGAATCGACTTGGGGATGGAGGTTCCGGTTCGAAACCGATTCCGAATATCCGCCGTGTATGTAGACGCCCTCGGTGGTGGCGTGGACGTGGAGAGGGCGTGCCAGCTCAGGTGTCGTCCTCGTCATCTGACGGCTCAATACGCAGGTCCATCCCAATATAGCCTTGTGCTTTTCAAAACGGACGTTAATATAACTAAAAATTGTTTAGCAGAAGACAAATGCAATACAGGTTGATTAGAAGTGAAAGATTCATATTTTGAACTCTGCAAGAATACCAGCGAGAGGTCTCCTCCTCGACTTTTCATATACTCAACGCAATAGGCACGTTCTGTTCATTTCTCCTTGTTAGAGCGTTAGTATTTCCTCATCAAAATATCTCGTCACAATATAGGAACATTTGTGTTTCGTAGTCTAATTAAGTATATATGTTACCGGATAGAGCTTTCAAATCCGGCATTCTATAGAATGCCTAGGCATTCATATAATGCCCTAAAACTACCTGACAACAATGTATGAAAACGATTCTATTTCTATAGAATCACTATAATGACAATCCAGCAAAGTATGGAAATAAATCGCCGATTTATGGTATAAGAGAAATAAAGTTAATGCAATTCAAAAGAATTAAATTATTTGTTTTGATGTAATAAGTAGATTCACGATTATTTTGTTTCTTTAATAGAAGAGGCATAAACTTTGATAGAAAACTTTCATTTTATGCTTTACGAATTTTGAATAAAAAAGATTTTTTAATGAGCTCTTTTATTATTTTTTCTAAATAACATTTGTATTTTGAGGAATGCCGCCTTTAAATAATAACCTTATATATGAACTTTTTTTTTTTCATACTTTGCCTAAATAGCATTTTTTATGATGCTAGATATTCATAGGCATCATATGCCGTAGCATGTATGTAAAGAATATAAATCTATATCTCTTTGCCCAAACAGCATTCTTCAGCTAGTCTAACACATATACATTGTATCTAACTAGGAAGTTATCTATATTACTTGAAAAGCTTCTATGAAGCCGACTCTAATGGTAATATATACAAATGCCTAGGAAAAGTATATAATGAAATCTCATATTTCTATACTTGTCTAACCGGTTCTAACAATTGCTTATTCTATGAGATATCGGCATTTCATACATGCGGTAAGCCAAATGCCTAGGAAAGATATGCAATAGAATCCTCATATTTTATACTTTGCCTAAAACGCCCGGCACTTCTATTGAATGCCGGCATTTCACATACTGCCGGTAACATATATATTAATGTAAAAATAGTTTCGTATAAAAAAATATAATGCACCACATTCCTCTTTATCGTTTGCACAGCTTTCTCTTTTAACTTGCAAATGCTGGCGTTTGCCTTCAACCAACATACCCAATTTTGCTTCTAAAATCAGAGAATAAGACTTAAACTCAAATGCCTGCTAGCAATAGAATACAGAGAAATTTTATGAATCAATTTTACAACATATAGATGGGCTATATCATAGAAAGAAAAAAAATTGATGTTTTTCATCTTTTTTAGCTTCGTTTGTGTGCTTGAGAATAGCATATTTTATTCTGCATTGAAGGAAATTCCTACCCGCATTATTATTAAAATTCGTCTCTCGTTTGACATTTTATAATTTATCAGGAGATTTTTCTCAATTAAAGACCCAGTGTTTTCAGTTAGCCATGGGATATAGATGTTTTTAAAATTATTTTTTACGATATTACCCGAAATGAAAATCAAAAACTCATTTTAAAAATATTTTTTTAAAATCGGTTTGCAACGGGTTAAGATTGTAGAATAATAAGTTGCAACAACAACTAATTGCAGACTGACCAAAAGACTTTAAAACCATCGGAAGCAATTATTTCCATATAAATTAAGAGTAATTTTGAAAGAATGATAAAATTTAATTGATTCATTTCGAGTACAACCAGTCAGAGACAAATAAATAACACAATTAACCCCATAAAGTCCATTTACTTGTTATCTAATAAGATGTATCCTGCATATTTTTTGGAATTGGGATCGTTTTCATTCATCTAAGAAGGCATAGAATACTTGAGATGCTCATGGACTCTACGTGGTTTTCATTCATCTAGGAAGGCACAGAATACTTGAGATGCTTATGGATTCTACGTAGTTTTCATTCATATAAGAAGGCATAGAATATTTGAGATGCTCATGGACTCTACGTAGTTTTCATTCATCTAGGAAGGCGTAGAATACTAGAGATGCTTTTGGATTCTGCGTAGCTTTCATTCATCTAGGAAGGCATAGACTATTTGAGATGCTCATGGATGCTACGTAATTTTTGTTTCAAATTATAAAGCTTATTAATGATTAAATTTTGGTTTATTAATGATTAAATTTTAGTTTAAATTTTGGCTAAATATGCGAAAATACGATGCACGTCAATATAACAGGCACGGCGGTTAAGGGTTTAATAATATCTATAATATTTTCATTCAATAGGAATGGCAACATCGACCATAAAATAATCTTTTCTATGTATGAAAACATATTTTTAATTAATAAAAAAATCTTTGATTAATTGTCACGAATCCTTCATAGAAATCTTAAGTTTGGTTTGGTTTACTGGCGCAAAAACCATTTTGATTATGCTGCGCCAAACATATGGTCTTGAGTGAAATCTTGGTATACGAGTTCAATTAAAAGGAGTCTGTCATAAGTTATGATGTGTCAACTTCTAACAAGGAAAAAATGACCTTAAAACATGGTAAAAGAAATCTTAAGTACTCATAATCATATTTGTGAGCATAATTCGAAGAAAAACTGTTCAGTAGTTTTGTTTCCTATAGCTAAAAAATCATTTATGGAATTTCACTTTTTGTATAGATTTATCCATATTTTAATCTAAAGCCAACACCTGGAACCAGTGAGTCTAGAGTAATGTAACAAAAAAGATTTTTATATTTACTTTATCCCTCACTGAGATAGTCAAATATAAATTTAGTTTATATCCAAACGCATTTAGTACAGAAAAGCTACGCAAACGAAGCGCAACGAGCCATTTTCTACTGCTTCCAAAATATTTTTAAAAGATGGAAATTGCTCTTGTTAAATGAAAATGATTTCAGTAGTGTATACAAATGTTTTAGAAAAGTAATCGGTTTCCATTTCAGAAAAGATAATAAAACTGAAGGTAAACGATACTTTTCAAACCAAACGTTTTTATTCTTTTCTAAGATGGCTTTAGTTTATACTGGTTAAGAAAATGGAAAGAAAGAAATAGTTTGATGGCATAATTTTGGTTCGTATTGCAAAATAAACATCGATCGTTAAATTTTAGCAACAAAACATGCATGAAAAAAACATTTATTTAATAACCAAATAAAGAAATCAAGATTTTCTCTAGTTTGAAAATGAATAATGTTGTTATATTTGCGCAAATAACTTTTTATGGAATATACAAATTCATGTACCAGTTTCGAATAAACTACACGAACAAAGACATAAAAATTGGTAAATATTTTAATTATCTGCAAATCTTAATAAATAATAAAACTCTTCGGTGATCTAAATCAAAATAAATTAGTGATGACATAAATTCCTTATTAGAAATTATTAAAGAACGTATTATTTTGTTATAAATCTATTTACAGTTCATTCTGATCGTCAACTAGAAAATCACCCGTCATGGTATGACGGTTGCAAATTGCCTCTTCATTAGAGAGATTTCCTGTCAAATTTGACGTGTTTAAATAGATATATATGCGAGAGAAATGTTTAACATTGATTGGAAACAAATAAAATAAATATATGTTATATGACAGGAAATATTTTTAATTTACATATTATTAACACATTTCTTTATTCAAACTATGTCACGCGCATGATATATCACTGACGGGATTTATTACTTTCTATTAGAAAACGGAAATTAATTTGAAATATATGATTAATATAATTTAAAATTTCTCGGGAACTCTTGATCATAGCGAGATAAATTTTATATCAATAGACAGAAAATTTTATTTCACTATTTTAGAGCTATTAAATTTGAAATTAGAACGACAATTACTCTTTTAAATTTAAAATTACTGAAACCTAGGTTCTCTAACAATGAAATAATGCTGTTTAACGTCTCGCAGTGCTATGGCGCGAGTTTTATTGTTGGTGACGTCAGAGCGTTACCGAAAGATCTGGGCTATTATATTAGTAATGAAGTTTATTTATATAATGATGACTGTCCGTAACAACATAATATTTCAACCTCAAGACCCGCATAGTCATTATCTGTTGCTAAAAAGTTGTGAAACGGAATGTTCCTTAACCTACAGTCATCAAATGCGTTGAGTATAATCACATTATATCACATTATATATGTTACAGTTAAAGTAAAAAATACGGTTAGTATTTTTTACTTAAATCCATTCGCAGCTTTTTTTGATTCCAGAACTTCTTTACTCATTCTGGATTGTTTTAACCGTTTAGTATGAATAATAACTTTAATAAAGAATAAGAGAGTAGCCTTTTTTTATTTTAGCATTCTGTTTACACTCAATAGTTTTCAGAATTGCATACTGTAATTAGATACAGAATAGTAATAGATGTTCATGGCTTAACCGAAAAAATCGTTCTTCGAAACGGCTTCATCAGAATTACGTACAGTAATTAGATTCAAAATAGTAATAGACGTTCAAAGCTGGCTTAACCGAAAAAATCGTTCTTCGAAACGGCTTCATCAGAATTGCGTACTGTAATTAGATACAAAATAGTAATAGATGTTCGTGGCTTAACCGAAAAAATCGTTCTTCGAAACTGTTTCATCAGAATTACGTACTGTAATTAGTAACTCTTCCTATTAATAATAACCGCGGTTATTTTTGATAGTAACCGATTATGTGCATTGAGCGTAACATATATACAAAGTGTGATACTGGCAGTTAATCCATAGCAAAAATTTGGGAGAAATAGGTTTTGGACTAGAAATAAGCAACTTTTTAATTCAGTAAAGTAAGGAAAAATTAATTGGTTCAGAAGTATTAAAAGCCAAACACAATCATGAAAAGATATTTGAGTTTTACGCTTTACAAATTACGATTGAAAACTTCAAAACCCTTATTCTGTCCTCTCTGATAGATTTAAAACCAGAAAATTCCGGGAGTTCAATCAAAAGAATGAGATGCATTTCTCTTTTTCGCGTTCCATTTTGTTCTTTTTTCAACCAAAAATAAATAAATAAACAGAACAAATAAAAACTTTCATCCAAGAAATGGACTCACAGAAACTTTTCCCCCAAATTCCATATTTCAGTGATGTTATAAATATTCGTTACGATTCGATAAAATGTCATAAAAAGAATTCTTTAAGGGAAAAATCTTGACATGACTCCGCCATTTTTTTCTTTGCCATTCATGATTAAGAGAGATACTTTTTTATCGTCTGAGAATAATTTTTTTCTCTTTCTGATGTAACAAAGTTCTCTATTTTCGAATTTTATACTTTATTTTTTCATTCGACATTTCTAAAGATCGAATTGTTCGGTGAATTTGTTTGATCTGTTCACTTTTTCTTCCCTTTTTTCAAATACAGAAGATATGGCATATGTTTTACTATTTTTATTCTTCTGTAGACTCTAGATCCGCTTTTATTCTTAAGTGCTGAAAATAAGTTGTTTTGGTTTTCTATTCCCAAACGATTTCATTTCGGTCCGACGATTTCTAAGTTTGTTTTCAACTGATTGCACTACCTTTTACTATAAATTTTGTTTGATGTTTTTTCCTCCCAAAAGAATGTTCAATTAGAGTTTCGCAGATATTATCTGTACAGTTAACTATCTTAACCGAATTATTTTAAATTGATTGTTTCTGCAGTATATATTTTGATAATACTTATAATTTATGCTTTTCCTGTCAAAAATTCAAAAAATTAAGCAATTTATACTCTATGCTTCGTGCTAAAATTATTAAAGGTTTATTTGGCATTACCATATACGAGTTATACGTTAATATATTTGTGCACAAATAAGTGTTGGTAGTAAAACAATTAAAAATTATACTTCAATTGCATCCATCATTCATAGATACTGTATACGAAATAGTCGAAAACATTCAAGACCATCAAAATTACAATTTTCCGTGTACATTTAAATCCTACAAGGATAAATAACTAGATAACTGAAACAATGATAATTAATAATTATATGTTAAATTATGCCCACAGTTATTTGCATAACTGATACCTCTTTAATAGCAAAAATATAAATGAAAATGTTTTTAAAATCAGTTTAAAGGTTTGAAGGATAGTTTTTGTTTTGAAAATGCCAATATTTGATTTCGATTTCAATAAAATTCTCTTTAAGAGTCGTGATTTTTTGTGATTAATTACGAAGAACAGTGATTTTCACTTTTTTCTGTATAGATTTAAGAAGTATTTTCATCGTCAACATATTCAACTTTGAGATTTTAATGAATTTCCAAGTTGTAGTCCTCCTGAATCCAAAATACCATTATTCGAATTATATCTGTTCGTATTTATTAAGCTAGATAAGTCCAAAATGTAGCGAGATATATGGATAAAATTTGAAATAATGTTTGTGAGATCTATATCAAAATTTGGAATTAATCTTTTCAATGGGAAGAAGTACTTTTCTATGCACATACTACGAGGCGTGTCCGGAAAGCAAGTACCGTTTCGTTCTACCGCCACCGCAACGCTAGTGTCGCAATTCCGCGCATGTGCACACGTGTCTCTGGTTCATTGTCTGTCCACTGACGCCATTGCAGCCGGACTGTGTTGTGTTTACATGTGTTAGTGAGCGTTCAAAAAGTTTAAGACGATTGCCGATCCCGCTGACTGTGACGTGCGTTCTGTAATACGGTTTTTGAACACAAAGAAAGTTAAGCCAGCTGAAATGCATCGTCAACTTGTAAATATTTATGGTGAAAATGTAATGACTGATGGGATGGTTAGAAAGTGGGTTCGACAATTTAATGATGGACGCACCAGTGTTCATGACGAAGCACGGAGTGGGCGACCTTCTGTTGTCAATGATGGTTTGGTTGCATCGTGAAAACAGACGGTTCACAATAAGAAGGCTTTTTGATGAGTTTCCACAAATTTCAAAAACTGTTTTGCATGAGATTGTCACAAATCGCTTAAATTATCGCAAATTGTGTTCCCGTTGGGTTCCGAAAATGCTTACGGTTGTCCACAAAACGAAGGGACTTGGCAGTGCTTTGAAATTTCGTACCCGATGCAGTGAAGAGGGCAATGAATTCCTAAACAAAATTGTGACCGGTGATGAAACTTGGGTTTGTTCTTGAACTTGAAGCGTGATTTTAGAGGTAGGCGCTTTGACAGCGATGACGACGCAAAAAACGGTGTTCAGCAGTGGCTGTCTTCACTGGCGGCATCTTTCTTTGAAGAGGGTATAGACAAATTGGTTTCTCGCTATGACAAATGTCTGAACAATGGTAGTAACTATGTAGAAAAATAGTTTTCGAAATACTCTTTCATGTAAAAATAAATTTTGTTTTGAAAAAACATTTTTTATGCGAGTTTTTCCAAAACGGTACTTACTTTCCGGACATGCCTCGTATTTTATTTTCTTCTCTAAACTGAAAATAAGCGAAAAAGAGCCACATTCGCAAAGATAATTTTAACAAGAATATTGAATTCAAGTATTATGAACATTTTTATAATCGCATTTATTTACTAACTGTTTACCATTCCACCCATTGACACATATTTGTGAGCTTTTATCGGGATTATAATGAAAAATAAATGTTTAAAAAATATTGTGAGTATCAGAGAAAAAGTAAATCGGCAATGAAACTGGAACCATTGAATAGATAATTTTTATTTATGTTATGTTGTTTATGTTATAGTTTAGCTAAATTGTATAAGATCCACATGTGAATTTCCAATTTTGTTCTGTTTAAAAATTGAATATTAGGTTTACCAACTAACTTATAAAAACAATGTGAAATTCTTGTAGTATAAACTGATAACCTGTCAGATTGTGAATCAATATTCATAATTAATATTTAGGGGAGACCAGGGTACAATGGACCACTTTTGTAAATTTTGAATGTTTACTCTCAAAGTACTGATTTCTTTGCTTGAAAAAAATGCATACATATTCTCTACATATTAAGGTTTGTATTAAACTCACTCTAAAATCCATAATTATCTATACTTTTTTAATATTTATTTTTTAGTAACTAGTGACAAAGTGGACCATTGTACCCCAAGGCCGGGGTACAGTGATCCACAGCATGGGGTACTACGGCTCAGCAGTAAATTTTCTTAAATATATTAGTATAGTACATTTTTTAATAACACAAAATATAAAATTTTTCATATTTGTTTATTCATGGCTTCAGTTCATACATATAATGCAAGATTAACAATGATTAAATTTGGTAAACGACACACTAAAAGATTTTTGTGTTACTGCAAATCTCGTGGTTTTTTGTGAAATTGTGGCTTCGAGAAAATTCATCATAATATCTTGAATCCCATGCTTTTATGGGACAGTATTAGCCTCTTTTTTTAAATTAATTTTATATCATTTAACAAAATTTATGTATAATATCCATAGATACAAACTCTAACAGGTACATTATTTTTTTAAAAAAGAATCATACTAATTTATTTAATTTTTCCTTAATATAGCTATAGCATAAGAATTAAAAATTTACTGAATGTTTATAAAATTTTTTACAAGAAAAAATTTCAAACAAATAACGTAAAATCTTGTTCATTACTCTTCGGTGCCTAATTAGGTTAATACATAGATTACACTTAAAAAATGTACACTATATGATTCAATGGTTAATTAACTAATTCAATTAAAGCAATTTGCTTATTCTTATATAATGTATCTTTCCTAGAGTTATTCTGCATTAAAATGTATCTAATGATGCCAAAATAAAATTGAAAAGTTGCTGGGAAGTTAATTCGGTAAATAAAGGTTTCAACCGAACGCATTCCATTGCTTCTTTTTGTGCATAGTCTAATAAATCAATATGAATTCCCAAACTCTGGAACAATTTTCAATTAGCATATGCTACCACTTAGCCAAATATTGATTGATTTGATTTTTTAAAATTTTTCCTTTGATTTATTTTCTAGATAATGCAGGAAATTCGAAGTAATCTTTATTTTTCGACATTTTACTGTATTTGAAAAATCTTGTAATATATATCTACAAAAGAGTTTTTTAAGAAGATTTTCAGACGATTTTTCGATAATTTTTCTAGAAATTCTTAAAAATGATTATTTTTCGGAATTTAATTCTACTTTACGATTCTATTTATCTTGGTGTTTTTTAACATAATTTAAAAGAAATTTATCGAATTCTATACTTTAAATCAAGTTGGGCGTTACTGAAATATTCTGCTGAAAGTTTCACACAATTCAATTCCTCCATATCTTAAAAACGCACATAAAATATGATGGAATTAAACATTCCACGGAAGAAAAAAAAATCAAACGTACGATTAAAATAAAACGTGTCTAATGATGCCAAAATAAAATTGAAAAGTTTCTGGGAAGTTAATTCGGTAAATAAAGGTTTCAACCGAACGCATTCCATTGCTTCTTTTTGTGCATAGTCTAACAAATCAATATGCATTCCCAAACTCTGGAACAATTTTCAATTAGCATATGCTACCAGTTAGCCAAATATTGATTGATTTGATTTTTTTTAAATTTTTCCTTTGATTTATTTTCTATGTAATACAGGAAATTCGAAGTAATCTTTATTTTTCGACATTTTAATATATATCTACAAAAGAGCTTTTTAAGAAGATTTTCAGACGATTTTTCGATAATTTTTCTAAAAATTCTTAAAAACAATTATTTTTCGGAATTTAAGTTTAGTATACAATTATTCTTATCTTGGTACACTACAAGCTCGTTATAACGATCATCTGCGTCCCACAGCAAAAGGTCTTTATAACGAGTGGTCGCTATAGTGAATATAATTAAAAACTGTACACATGCACGCTCAACAGAGATTCCAACTAAATATTCAACTTATTTTTTTTATCAATGGTATCAAAAATAAAATTTTATCAATTAAAAATATATTTCTAAAACAGATTTTAAAGTAGAAAATAAAGGGTTTTATACTTACAAAACATTTATTTTCTAAAGAAAAAATCAGAAATGGTTGTTTGTCTTTTCTGCATATGTACTTTTTGTAAAACATAATTTTCCATTTCAGTTAAAGATGATAAATAATGTTCTGCCTTTCAAAAAAACATTTTAAAGTCTCAATAAGCACTGGAAACATTTTTTTTATTCTAGGCTATTCTAATTTCCGCGTTGTGGTGAGTGGTATTTCTCCCCTGTCAAAGTTGAACTGCAACACTGAAGACTCTACATCTACGAAGCTTGGTGATATAATAATTAAGGTCATTTACATTTAGAAATATGTTCTTTTTGGAAAAATACCGGGAAGAGTGTTCGCTGAATTCCGACGTTGTATTGGGATTAGACGACACTGTACGGTTGTTATACCGAAAGTAAAATAACATAGTGCATAGGGAAACACAGTTGGGGATTTATTACTGGTCGTTATAATGGAATGGTTTTTATAATGTGTGGTCGTTATAACGAGCGTCGACTGTATATCAAATTAATAAAAGAGTAATTAGCCGCTGGCAAGCTGTGGCGAGAAAGGGGTGAAAACATAAAATAAAATAGTGCGTAGGGAAACACAGTTAGGGATTTTATCACTGGTCGTTATAATGGAATGGTCTTTATAATGTGTGGTCGTTATAACGAGCGTCGACTGTATTTTTAACATAATTTAAAAGAAATTTACCGAAATCTATACTTTAAATCAAGTTGGGCGTTACCGAAATATTCTGCTGAAAGTTTCACACAATTCAATTCTACATATCTTAAAAACGCGCATAAAATATGACGGAATTAAACGTTCCACGGAAGAAAAAAATCAATCACATCAACACAAATTTCCATACGATGAGCAAACATTTCATTTCCAAACGATAAATCCGCGTGTGTTCGATGACCTTCACCCTCCCGCGTCCTTAAACACAATTCCATATTCGTCGTTTCGGAGTATTTTACAGGGGTGTAAAAAACGTCACATCTACATGAAAGAGTTCATCTTTTCCATGACAATGGATTTAATGGGGCGGTATCGGCGCCAGGGCGGCCCCTCGTCTGTCTGTGCGCCCCGTTTTCTTTCCGGAAAAACGCTGAAACCAAATAATTTTATTTTACTCCCGGACTCTTTGTAGGGGAGCAGTTTTCCTGGGAATGCTGCTTCTCCGATTTTATTCCTTCGTCCATATTTCCGTCGTGGCTTCACTTCATTTCGACTGATTTTTAAGATGCCGGAAATGGAAAAATGCGTCTTTCTGGAAAGAAAATTCAAAAAATGTTCAGTGACTAAAAGTTAGTTGCAGTATTTTGTAATAATCAATTTATATCTTGTTATTTACAATCTACTTTATAAAAATGGGACATCCTAGAATTTTTTTGAATGTCTTTACTATCTGATTCCTCAATTATTCGATTATGATCAGCACCTTAACGATTTTAGTTGAATTTTCCTCCCTTTAACCTCTAAGCGGTCAGTTATTTTTATCCAATGGATGTAAAGTCTGAACAAATTACAGTGGAGTCTCCCTATAACGAAATCGCTTGGTTCCAATTGAAAAATTCGTTATAGAGAAAATTTCGTTATACGGAGATTAGAGCTTCTTGCAGTTATTTAAGTAAATGTTCCAAACTTTTCAATGGGTGCTATAAGTTCAAATGTATTTAATTATGATTTTCAATTAAAAATGAAGTAATATATATTATAAATTTGTTAAAACTATACTAATTTTTATTGTATAAATAAAATGCTCAAAAGTGAAGACAATTCACCAATTTAGAGAATAATATGTACTAGTATGTACTTACGTTTATTTTACTTGAAAAATTCCGTTATTTTACATTGCTTTGCATTTCGTGATGTTAAATTTTCAGAAAATTTTTCACATTTTAAGAGTGAGTGGTTCCAGAAACAGGCACGTGTGAGCGAATTGGTTGCACAGAAATTAGCAACTTTCTTCAAAAATGACAAAAATCGAAAAGATAAACCTCTGAAAAAATTCGTTATAGGGAGACAAACACCTCGTTATATGGAGAAGATTTTCAATGTTATTTAACATTCCGATTAAAAATTTCGTTATAAGGAGAAATTCGCTGTAAAGAGACTTCGTTGTAGGGAAACTATACTGTACTTTTCAAGTGAATAAGCAGAAATTTTTGTATTTATTCAAACCACTAAAACTTTAAATTATTTTATCGGAGGAATTTTAAGAAAATATACACGTAAATATATGAAAAGTCTGCTTTTGAACTAACATGGGAGAAGGAAAAACCAGTTTGGTCTCTTAGAGAATTAAATCGATTTTTGGAATTTAAATAGATAATATCAAAATAACTTTTGCGTTACTCATCTTCATTTACTTATCTTTAAAGGTGATATTGTTTCTTCAAATTACCAATATTATATTTTTTTCTCATATTTAGGCACAAATTACTATTTCTTATTTTTATTTATTTACAGTAGAGTCTCCCTACAACGAAGTCTCCCTACAGCGAATTTCTCCCTATAAAGAAATTTTTAATCGGAATGTTAAAAAACATTCAAAATATTCTCCATATAACGAAGTGGTTGTCTCCATATAACGAATTTTTTCAGACGTTTATCTTTTCGATTTTTGTCATTCTTGAAGAAAGTTGCTAATTTCTGTGCAAACAAATCGCTCACACGTGCAACCACTCGCATTGTCCATTCCAGCGATAACGTCTCCCTACAAAAACGCTAGCTTTTAAAGGAGACAAATTTTTCGGCCGAAAGAGAAGCAAACAAAGATTTCCAATTTTGTTATGTGCAACATGACTTAAGAAAATACTTTTACTCATAATTAAATACTTTTGAACTTATCGTACCTAATAAAAGGTTTGTAACATTTACTTAAATAACCGCAAAAATCTCTAATCTCCGTATAACGAAATTTTCTCTAGAGCGAATTTTTTAACTGGAACCAAGCGATTTCGTTATAGGGAGATTCCACTGTATTTACTTTCGCAAACTCTTCTCTCACTCTCTCTCGTATATTCAGAAAGTCATTCCTTCCCCGCTCTAAACAAAAGCAAATTCAAAGATTTCAAAAAAGAATATCAAAGGAGCGAATCTGTATGTGATTGTGGGCGCTCTATTCCGTTGGACCTAGACACAGCAAAATTCGACCCAAACATACGTTTCTGGGTGAGAATTGTGCACCTCAGAGCGATTTTTTGAAACTTTAATGGGAATTTTAATGAATTAAAAATTCATCAACATTTTGGCAATTTTCGTCTGTAACTTCCTGAAATATCCCACATATCTATTTTTACACCAGCCTAAAATTCAAAATGTTCTTTCTAATGATGTCTATTTAATCTTCGTATTTTTCCTTAAATTTGTAAAGTTTTTAAAAATAAATTTATACGTGATTTCCAACGAAGCTTTTCATTTTTACAATGAAATTTGAATCGTTTTCTTTGCTTGTACAAATATTTCATCGCGTTTTCCTTCCAGTTTTGAAATTAAGGAATGAAGAGAACCTTCATTCCGCATTTTTATTTATCTTTTCATAATTTTTTATCTTTTTTTTATATTTTAGTTTATCTTTTCATAATTCTTTATCTTTTTTATCTTTTAGTTTATCTTTTCATAATTCTTTGGTAATGTGGTAGTGAATTTATATTCTCCTTTTTTATTTCATCAAAAAGTGTGTGGTGTATATTAACAAAACATTGTAAAATACTTAGTAATATATCCGATAGGTTTATCAGCATGTTTCAATCCAGTTAACAAGCGGATGTATTGCAAGTAAAATGCGCCATTCTATATTAACTAGAAAATCTCCCGTCATGGTATGACTGGTGGAAATTGCCTCTTCATTCGAGAGATTTCCCGTCAAATCTGACGTGTTTAAATCGATACACATGCGAGAGAAATGTTGAACATTGATTGGAAACAAATAAAATAAACATATGTTTTATGACAGGAAATATTTTTTTTATTTATATATTCCAAAAAATCATCGTGGCATCTAAAAAAATCCATCGTGCATCGTGGCGTCCAAACTATATCACGCACATGATATACCACTGACGTAATTTACTATTTTCTATTAAAAAACAGAAATTAATTTGAAATATAGGATTAATATGATTTAAAATTTCTCGGGAACTGTCGATCGATCATAGAGAGATAAATTTTATATCAATAGATAGCAAATTTTATTTCACCATTTTAGTACTATTGAATTTGACATTAGAACGCCAATTACTCTTTTAAATTTAAAATGACTGAAATTTAGGTTCTCTAACGATGAAATAATGCTGTTTAACATCTCGCAGTGCTATGGCGCGAGCTTTATTGTTGGTGACGTCAGAACGTTACCGAGAGACAGATCTGGGCTATTATATTAGTAATGTTGAAGATCAATTTTCATGCGGATTAAGAAAGTGAAAATTCAGCATCTAGGAAGACAATGTGCAGTTACATGCGAACACTGATGTTTTTCATGCCGGTAAACATGCGCTCGATGACGCATCACAAACAGAGTGATGTCCGGCCAAAGGAATGTCGTTTTGGTGGCCGGAGAGACCAGAATCAGGAGAAAAGAGGAGAGAGAAGGACACATCTCTTTCTTTGTTTTCGTCATCATGGCACTAATATAACGTTTTTGGTCTATGTTCAACCACTTGTTATCTCAAAATTCCTGTAAATACTGTTCAGCAGTGGATTCCGAGACTACCACTTTTGGACGATTTTACACCGGAAAGGGGTGTCTGGCAATGAGTCATATGGGCGCATTTCCGGAGTTCTTTGTTAGATCACGCTCATTAAAATGTAAATATCACCCATCCATTCTTCACTTTCCCCCTATTTTAATGAAAATAACTCCGCCCGGCGCATGCGCAAGAGCGCGGAGGGTTTCCGAGGAGGGTTACTATACAATACCTACCTATGTTTTGAAATATTTTGTAAATTAAGTTGCTAATCCAGAAACCGGTGTTTCTGAATTATTTTGCCTAACAGGCACTCGGTCACTGTTAAGGAAATAAGCGACGGTCTACCAAGACCGGAGCAAGCAGAAAAGACGGGAAACAAAATAGAGGGTCATTCTATTTCTATAATGGCACTGTGTCTTCGTGTGCCTTGACTCCATTAAGGCGATTCATGCACAAAATAGACACAACAGGTGTGAGGTTACTAAAAGAACGCTGCTTAAATGTCTCTCACAATTTGATGTTTAAGGTATCCGACTGTGTTCGGAGACATTTTTTTGAAAAATAACTTATATATATTTTTAAATGTTATTTTTCAACTGCACATGTTTTAAAACTATGAAAATATTGTAAAATTAAGCTTTCAAAATAATATTTTTAAAAAAACCCCTGAGAAATTTGAAGAAAAATGACTAAGATATTTGCCTTACGCTAACATACATAGACAAAATCATATTCTAAATATACATAAATTCTTGCAAGAGTACATTTTTATGACAGTTATCTGTGTTATGCTCTAAAATATTTCTTGTACTTCAAAATAGTTTTGAGATATAGCTGAACATAGTTACTAAACTGGTAATTTTTCATAAAAAATGCTTTTCGTTTATATTTAAGCGCTTAAAAATAATACTCGATTTTAAAATTGACCTTAGTTTTTAGAGGAAAACATCAAGCATATTACGGAAAACAATCTCAGAAAATTTCATATCAATACTGGAATAACTTTTTGGAGAAATCATTGTTACGGTCGACAGTTTTCCTCAAAAATATCATTTCTCAGAAAACGCATTGACAGTTTTCACGCAACATAAAATAATGCTTACAGTTCGGTAATAAAACAGCTGTAACTCCATTTGTAATTCGCATAGAGTAAAAAGTGAGACAGATTTAGAAAGCTGATTAAACAGGCTACAAAATTAGGTCATAAAATTTTTTTGATAATTTCATCAGAAACGACGATTTTAAACCAGTCGGATACCTTAAGAAGAATACTTTTGTTGAGGGGACCGTGAACATCCATTTACTCATAAGAGATTTGATTGATATTAAATGCAACCTATATTCCCTGCGAACTAGCTAGGCGCCAAAGGTGGCTAGTTGTAGTAAATAAAACTCTTTATCTAATCTTTCAAATCACATGATGTCGTTGATAAAATATATGAATATTTGCATTTTACAGTTTCCGAAATTGAAATTACTTTCTCGTATACGAAGTACGCAAAGAGAAAGTATTGTAATCGTCAAAAAATTCGAACTCGAGATTTTGACGAATTTTTACATTTTAGACCTCCCTGAGTCCGAAAAACACAATTTTGGAATTATGTCTGTCTGTCTGTGAACACGATAACTCGAAAACTATTACAGCTAGAGTGATAAAATTTGGTATGTGATCTTTACACGTAGATTTTTATCAAACTATGGAGAAAATCCGTCCACGGGGAGTCTGTCTGTCCGCGTTCATGTGAACACTGTAACTCAAAAATTTGAATAGTTAGATAGATAAAATTTGGTACACGGTTTTATCATCATGAATGTAGGTTCGCATAAAATTTTGGGCCAAATCCGTCAACGGGTTGACTGTCTGTAGGTCTGTATAATCGCATATTTGTATCTCATAAGCCCTTTGGTTTAGATAAATAAAACATGATATCACGAATGCTAACATTAATTATAGATTTATGCCCAATTTTCATCTCAATCGGTTAAAAAACGGGTGTTCAAATTACATATTTAGTTCAAAATGCACATTACAACTGTGTGTTGGCGAGCGTTTCGCTTACTTGACTCAAGTTAGTATGGTTGGCGTTTGACTTTTGCGGTCTACGAAGGAAGTTGTAGCGAGCCGAAAACACGCGCTTGGCCCAACTCCGTCAAAAGCTTGACTATCTGTTGGTCTGTATAATCTCATACTTGATTATACGATAACTTCTTAACCTTATGGCTTAAATAAATAAAACTTGATATGTGGTCTTCTTTTCTTAATTGTAGATCCGTAAAAAATTTTCGTTTCAATTGGTTGAAAAAAAGTTGTTCAAATCGCCTATTCGTCTTTTCTCATCACACAACGTCTCAAGGCCATCATTGCGTAATGGCGAATTAAACTCATAATATATGTAATTATTACTCTAGATATGCAATAAATGTATGATTTTTCTCACTTTTATGATAAATGCTTAATTTTAAAATTTAATTAAATGATTCTCATAAAATGTGTAATTAGTACTCAAGATATGCAATAAATGTATGGTTTTTCTCACTTTTATGATAAGAGTTTAATTTTAAAATTTAATTAAATGAGTTTCATAATATGTGTAATTAGTACTCAAGATATGCAATAAATGTATGATTTTTCTCACTTTTATGATGAATGTTTAATTTTAAAATTTCAGTAAATGGCATGAAATTTGTAATAATCAAAGTTGCTTAGTAAAATTTCGATGATACGTCTTTTCATTTATACGTCGTTTTACGTCAAGACGTATAAACGATGCTTTACAGTAGAAGGAATGTAATGTAGGAGTACCTTTAAACATTACCACGTTAAACCAGTGGGAGTGGCCTCCTCTAAACTTTCTCGTATACTGCTCAAAAATGTGTCATTTCCCCTCCCCTTGAGTGGATAAAAAAAATCGAACCAACTGTAATCCAGAATGCAAGGAATATCAGAAGGTTTTTCATTGCAGATTATAGTGATTGTAAAATATTTAGGTGAAGAATCATATTAAAAGAGAAGCCTGTGTATTAAAACTTAGCAGTATTTATTTTCCATCACACTTCTGCAAGCTCCGCTAATACGAGATAGCGAAAACAAAACAGGAGATAAAACATATCTATCACAAACTCCGTCTCAAGGACAAAGTGACGTAATCCTCCCGCTTGGTACCAGAGATTGCTAAGTACGCATGCGCATCGAGATCAGTTTTGAAACGAATGCTTAACAAGTATGCGATTATACAGACCGACAGACAGTCAACCATTTGACGGATTTGGCCCAAAATTTTATACGGACCTACATTCATGACGATAAAACTGTGAACCAAATTTTATCCAACTGGCTTTTCAAGTTTTTGTGTTATAGCGTTCGCATGACTTCGAACATACAGACAGACAGACTTCCCGTTGACGGATTTTGTCCAAAATTTGTTAGAAACCTACAAATTATGTTTAAAGACCACATGTCAAATTTCACGCCCGTAGCTCTAATAGTTTTCGAGTTATCGTGTTCACAGACAGACACACAGGCAGACATAATTCCAAAATTGTGTTTTTCTGACTCAGGGAGGTCTAAAACGTGGAGATTCTTCAAAATCTCGAGTTCGAATTTTTTGACGATTATAATACTTTCTCTTTGCATACTTCGTATACAAGAAAGTAACAAATGTATATTCCTTACAAACTCTAAATGAATGATACAGACGTGGCATATAATTTGAAACACCATCTCTTCCTCATTTTTTATTGCTGTACTCAAAACGGGAAACTGTTTTCTTATTTACATGGGTGCATCAGTTCCAGGAGCTTTTAAAACTTTATTCGCCAAAGTGGGAAAAAGATATACAAAGTAACGTTTGACATGCTGGGCTTTTATATGCAGTTTTTAAAAACCTCTCTGACTTGCCCTAAGAGCGTCATAAGCAATTCATATCCATCACGAAATCCGCCCACTTGCGGCCAAAATAAAATAAAAACTTTCCAACCCCAGAAATAAAAAAATTTCATGAAGAAAAAGTTCACGGGCTTGGCTGAATTTTATTTATTCGCGTGCTTATTATTTGCTATATTTTTCCCGCGAATTCCACCCAGAGTTCCAACTCTTTCCGCAGAGAATAAGTCATAAAAACATGACGTCTCTCGGCGGGTGTTCCACACCTCAGACGGGACCCCCCAGGGGG
>BGPR01008608.1:32166-60795 GCA_013235015.1 Araneus ventricosus | reverse complement strand
CAGAGTGGAACTTGGCCAATTCGGAATTGGGTATAAAACTGAATAATATATTTTACAGAGTGGAACTTGGCCAATTCGGAATTGGGTATAAATTTGAATAATATACAACGAGAGAAAATTCCAATTTTTTAACTAAAAATGGCAGTAAAGATTTATTTTTAATACTTAATAGTTTGTATACATCTCTACTAATAATAAAGGAGAATGTGTGCGTGTCTGTGTGTTGGCGCTCTACAAGGCAGACCGCTTGACTTAAGAGCTACGAAATTTGACACGAACATTCTTTGGAGGGTGGGAATGTACACCACGGAGGCGTTTTTTTAAATTTTAATTAGAATTTTAATTAATTAAAAATAAGCGAAATTTTGTCGTTTTTCCTTAATAACTTTTAAAAATATTACAACACAAAAATCATTTTTATACCATCTGAAAGCGCAAAAAAATTATCTTTTCAATGATAACAATAAAGTTGTCGTACGATTTTTTTTCTCTAATTTTAATAACCCTTTAAAAAGATTTTTTGAAATAATTTACAACAATACTTTTCATTGTTGCAACGCATTTCAAGCCGTTTTCATTGTTTAAACAAATAATTAATTGCGTGTTTCTCTTCCATTGTTAAAGCTTAGAAAATATCGTTTGGATTTTACTTTCCTCTTTTATTTGATCCATTTTTCTGTGAAATCTGTAAATGAAGTCCTCAAGATGGTAAGCACATAATGAAATAATTTAGTAAACTGAAAGATTATCATGTTTTAATTCTTTTTATCAGGTGTTTTAAGTCAATTTGAATGCTGCTGGACGCAAAATGTGCCACGCCAATTTAGTGTTGAAATCAAATGCGTTGTTTACGTTAACGTAGAAAAGGAACAGAACAAGCGCAAGGCTTTTAGTTACGAAAAGGACGTGGGTTAAATGTCTATAGCAATTTGAATTTTAAAACTACTTCGTTAAAGGAACCATGAATATAAAATTATGCATAAGAGATTCAGTTGAAATTTTATTTCCGGCGATCAAACTGGTCGCCGCAGACCTCAGTTTTAACTCGACCATTCAGCATTTTGTCTGTCTATAAATTTGTTTGTTATGCAATCACGACTAAACGCGTCGCTCGATTCTCTTCGAATTTGGCATAAATATTTCACGAAGCAATAAAAATCTATGTATGAATATGGATTATTTTATTTTTTGAATTCCTTTCAAGATGGGGGCTATTTTACTTACTTCAACGTTTTGGCGAGACAATGGCGAATTTGGCATCATTAAAACATTTGAATCATTATGGTAAAAACGAGACATTTAATAATAATTTTGTTAATGCGGTAAAAGCAATCGTCGTAAATCGATGAAAGCAATCATTAATTGCGATTTTTCTAATACTGATAAAAGAGAAATTTAATTGTAATTTTGTTAATACTGATGAAAGCGAAGTTATGTGTAAATAAGACACATTAAAAAAAAAAAGATAAACTCATAGTTTCATGTTGAGAGGTTTTTTTTTCTGTTTATTTCTATCTTATCTTGTTTTTCTGTTTTCCTGAAAGTTTTTCTAGCGATTCTACCAAACGGTTCGTTCATGTTGTAAAAATTTGAAAAAGATAATCTGTTATTTGTGTAACGTTTTTTGCTTATTTAGCAAGACAATTTTCATATTATCGACATATATTCACAAATCAGTATTGTCTGTTCCAAATAAAAGTAAATTTGAAATTAATTCGGTAAGCAAACTGAGCTTTAAAAAGAATCTAGCAGTCCTGTGAACAGTAGCCCTCGCGTTCAAAAAAAAAAAAAAGATATGCTCTTCAATTAAGTCTTTAAACGTTTAGCCATTTATTTTTCGAATTCGAATTATTAGCACAAATCTCTGCTTTCACCAGTATTAACAAAATTGAAATTAAATGTCTACTTTAATCAGTATTAATAAAATTACAATTAAATGTCATCGGCATTTTTGGAAAAATGGGGTTCCAAAATGATAAACAAAAAAGAAAAAATGACGTGATAAATACTCAGAAAAATGTCAGACAAAAAAACATATATGCTCTTAAAATTATTATTATTATTAATAATAAACCAGGAGGGAACTGGCCAGATAAGGTATACGGTTACACAAAACCCTCTCAGAGTGAAGATGTTTATTGCATGAATTAGGCTACAATCGCTGGGAAACATATTTAAGAAGGTGAACATTACATGAAACGGAACCATTAAAACGACCACCAACTTGAAACGGAATCCAAAAATAAAAATCCTTACAAATACGTCATTTTTATTTACCTCGAGGAACATTTATGCCAAATTCGAACAAAGCCTTTAATCGTGGCTGCGCGACAAACAACTTTACAGAGAAACAGATGGAAATGCCGAACGGTCCAGCTTAAACAAAACATCGCCTCACTCTGTCAATTAAATTGCTGTTGAAATTAAGATTTTTTAAAATTACCAAAACCGACCTGCTTATCAAAAATTAAAGATTTTTCTTTATGATTTACTAAAAACATACAGTATAAACATTTAAAATGCTAAAGGCCTAAAATATTTTAAATGCCTATTCAAGTGTTCTAATTACTATCTGTGGAAGAGTTAAATACTAGTTAGTAGTTCTGTGAACAGTAGACCTCGTTCCCTTCCCCCTCCCCAAAAAAAAATCGAAGATTTTTTCTTCATCGCATTTTTAAAAAGCTTAGCAAACGTTATTCATTCTGAAGACAGCACTGTTAGTAGGGACAACGGACATCATAATTTGACTCTCAAGGAGATACACTGGTGCACAGAAGTTTAGCACAATTCTTAAAGTGCGAATTTAGAGTCAATATGGAGAAAATTGTTCGCAATATGCTGAATTAGCAAAACATCTCTAGCTCTTTTACTTCGCTTACCTTTAGGAGGCATATCGAAATATTTTGAGAAAGATGACACCAAAAAATCACAGAGAAAATTTCAATTCTTAAATAAGTTATTTTAAAAAATAATCGAGAAAATTTCACTATTAAATAGGCATAAAATTAAAATATTTTTCCTAACTCACTTTAATAGAAATAAGAAGATGGCATTCAAAATAACTTGGCGATAAATATTACAATTTGGCAAAAATATTTATATAAGCTAAAAGCTGCCGTTGTGTTGCAGATCAGACGATTTATAAGGCAGGCGAAATTATCTTGGCGAGAAAGGTCTGATAATTCCATTTAGGCTTAAGAATTACAATCGAATTTTGAAATTTCTTAAAATTGACGACTGCGGTTCATAAGGTATAAAAGAAATTATTTAGATGGTGAATGAGTTTAAATATAAATTTAGAACTAAAAGATAGCCAAAGATTATAAAAATAGATAACACTTATTTAGCGGAATGCGGATACGAAGCGATAAGCGAACTGTGTTTATTTTACAACTCTGATGTCATAATCTTAATGTTGCCACTTACTCTTTTATTACCAATTAAATTGATAATAATAATAATTATATAATTAAAATAACTATTTTATCATGGAAATAAAATAAATAGAAATAAAAACACATATACTCCGTTTTCTAATGCTTCAAGAAATATTTCTGCCAAATTTGAAGGAAATCGAACAACGCCTTTGGTCGTGATAGCGTAACAAACTTTCAGACAGACAAATGCAAAATGCTGGAGTTAAAACGTAGACCTCGCTTCGCTCGGTCAATTAAGATTCCACATAAGTAAAAATACTGGAGCAGAATGTATCCCAAACACGATGGTTTATTTTGTCTTCGTGGATACGTATACACGAATGCAGATACCTTCGCTTCTTAGAAGAACATCCGCTACTCTCTTTTCAACGGATTTTTCTCTTCTGTTCCGTATATTCACGAGCTACGTACGGTTCTGAACAGACAATTCGCTTCTGCTATTATCGTTCGTACATTCCATTCAGAAGTTGATCTCCAAAGGCTAAAAGAACGGTGTTTTTTTTTTTATTATTATTTTTTTCCCGCTTTTGTTTTCACACTCATCTTACAAGAGAAACCAGCGGGAGTGGTCTTCCCTAAACTTTCTCGTATACTTTCTAAGTGGAGATTCGTCAAAATCTCGAGTTCAATTTTTTTTTTTTTTTTTAACGATTACAATACTTTCTCTTTGTATACTTCGTATACGAGAAAGTGAAACAAACAAACCTGAAATCAAATATCTGTTGCCACGTTTCAAAAAAATATTACTTTGAAGCAGGTGCGATAAAATAGGTAATGCAATGAAAACTAAAGCGAAAATTCTGCTTTGGAATTGAATTCCCAAGAAAGCAATTTATACTACCACAACAGTAACAATTGCAAAAGCGCGTGAATAAAAGATTTGCAGAAATAATGAGATTGGTTTGATTTACAACAATAAAAAAATTGTTACAATTCAAGTTTGAAAACATTCTTTATTGTTGTAAATAAAATTTACAACAATAACAGATTGCTACCAGTACTTTGCGCATGAGAATCGGATTAAAAGAAATTGAATATGTAATTTGAACGCCCCTTTTTGACGGATTTGGCTCAAAATTTAATACGGACCTACATTCATGACGATAAAACCGTGTACCAAATTTTATCTATCTAGCTATTCAAGTTTTTGAGTTATAGCGTTCACATGACCGCGGACATACAGACAGACAGACTTCCCGTTGACGGATTTTGTCCAAAATTTGATAGAAACCTACAAATTATGTGCCAAGACCACATACCAAATTTCATCCCCGTAGCTCTAATAGTTTTTGAGGTATTGTGTTCACAGACAGACATAATTCCAAAATTGTGTTTTTCGGACTCGGGGAGGTCTGAAACGTGGAGATTCGTCAAAATCTCGAGTTCGAATTTTTTTGAAGATTACAATACTTTCTCTTTGTATACGAGAAACTAAGAATTACTTTCAAATACTTCAGATAATTCAGCTATTCTGCAAGGCTGAGCAGTTTTTCCAGTTTGATTCCAACGATAAAAGACGATCGAAGCAAAGCATTGTTTTTTTCGCTCTATCGACACATTTGGTTTTAAAAAGTGAAATGAAGGCACTAATATTTTGTCTTCGCCGCGGCTAACAAGATTGGCACTATCTTGCCCCCCCCCCCCCAATCGCTACGCTACCGACTCGAATGCCCTCTGGGAAAAATGAATGAAGTCAATGGCTGAGCCGGTTTTATCATCAGGTGTCTCTAATCGTCCAGAAGCGTCAAAACAATAGGGCGCTTGTCCATCAAACGAAACATTTATTCGTCGGACGTCAACCCCTCATGATAAGTATTGAAATTAATATGTATTCAAGGGGACACGACAGGTAAACCTCGAAAATTTTCGATTTTATGAAAAAATATATACATTATTCCCCTGTCTTTTCTGAATAATTTAAAACAATCCGCGTTAAAAATTTCCATAATTATGAAAGTTATGAAGAACCAGCGGGAGTGGCCTCCCCTAAACTTTCTCGTATACTTTTCAAACATTTGTCATTTCCCTTCCCCCCGCGTTGATAAAAAGTTCGAACCAACTGTAACCCAGAATTCAATGACTATCAGAAGGTTTTTCATTGTAGATTATAGTGATAGTAAAATATTGAGGTGAAGAATCATATTCAAAAAGATACGTAAGTATTAAAACTTCGCAATATTTATTTTTTTATCAAACTCGAGCAATGCAAGTTCCGCTTGCGGAGAGGAAAACAGGAGAATAGCTTGCGCATGCGCAGAGATTGCTTCGATTGTAAAACGAGACGCCCTAAATGTTTGCTTCCTTACAAAATCTCGCCGCCAGAATTGGTTTTTGGCACACTGCCATGTTTTCGGAGTATCCCTTCTTTGCATAGGCATTTACGCATGCGCATGGAGTTGAACAAGTATGCTATTATACAGACCGACAGACAGTCAGCCCGTTGACGGATTTGGCCCAAAATTTTATACGGACCTACATTCATGACAATAAAACTGTGTACCAAATTTTATCCATCTGGCTTTTCAAGTTTTTGAGTTATAGCGTTCGCATGACCGCGGACATACAGACAGACTTCCCGTTGACGGATTTTGTCCAAAATTTGAGAGAAACCTACAAATTATGTGTAAAGACCACACACCAAATTTCATCCCTGTATCTCCGATAGTTTTCGAGTTATCGTGTTCACAGACATACAGACACACATAATTGCAAAATTGTGTTTTTTGGACTCAGGGAGGTGTAAAACGTGGAGATTCGTCAAAATCTCGAGTTCGAATTTTTTGACGATTACAATACTTTCCCTTTGTATACTTCGTATACGACAAAGTAAAAATGTATCAGATATTCAACGTAAACATTAAATATGGCCATAACTTTAAATTTCTCGCATACGAAGTATACAAAGAGAAAGTATTGTAATCGTCAAAAAATTCGAACTCGCGGTTTTGACGAATCTCCACGTTTCAAACCTCTCTGAGTCCGAAAAACACAATTTTGGAATTATGTCTGTGAACGCGATAACTCGAAAACTATTAGAGATACAGGGATGAAATTTGGTATGTGGTCTTTACACATCACTTGTAGATTTCTATCAAATTTTCGACAAAATCCGTCAACGGGAAGTCTGTCTGTCTATATGTCCGCGGTCACGTGAACGCTATAACTCAAAAACTTGAAACGCTAGATGGATAAAATTTCATACACAGTTTTATCGTCATGAATGTAGGTCCGTAACAAATTTTGGGCCAAATCCGTGAAAGGATTGACCGTCTGTCGGTCTGTATAATTTACTTTTGAAAAGAATCCGTCATCTCCACGCGCATGCGTACTGGAAGCAATCTTCTGTGTACGTGAAAGGAACGGAACTTCATTACGGAGTATCGAATTACGTTAGTTTGTCCTTGAGCCGGTAAGAGCGGAAAATCGGTACGCATGTCTTTGAATTGGATTCTTTACCTAGATATTTTTCAATCACTACATTGAAAAACCCGATAGTCATTGGATTCTGGGTAACAGTAGGTTCGAATTTTTTTAGCCACGCGGGGGAAGGGGAAACGGCGCCTTTTTGGGGAAGTATACGAGAAAGTTTAGGGGAGAACACTCCCGCTGGTTTTGATATTGCGCTCATGATATCTCAAGAACTATGGAATATTTTTACATAAATTTTTTACTGAGTATGTATTGTGCTATGTTCTACAAATTGAATCCGAATTTTTGGACATATTTCCTCCAAAGAAGTTTTTTTTTTGGGAGGGGGTTGGAAAAGTTGAAATTTTAACAATTTTTAACATTTTTATTTTAAGTGGTATATAAAATAGAAATTAAATTTAAATGTTACTAAATTGAGGTTCAGTTTTGGATTACTTAGATACCCAAAATATTGTGTTTAGATAAATATTTTGTCCGCCATCATGTGCGCAAGGTAAATTATCTCATTTTTCTCCAAAAATTATACCCATATTTATTACTCTCCCAAAAAAAATACATACCAATATAAAGGTATAAAAATGTGTGTACTATAAAAGAAAGAACAAATAATTTTCTAGACAAAAAAGTGAGTTTGATGAATTGCATTGTTTCAGATATATAATGTATCGAATTTGACAGTTTCCGCCATTTTTTCGAGGTTTTAAGAGCCGTATGTCTCCTTAACAATAAATGCAAATGTATTATGATGTTAACTAGTGCCATCAGTGAATATTAATAGCCTGAGGTTGAAATTTGGCGAAATACAATAGCGAATTGGCGGTTGTAGAGGCGAAGGACTCTTCAAAATTTTATTTTTCAACTAGTTGTTACCCGCGACTTCGTGCGCGAAGAATTTGAATTGCTACTTTTTTTAAATTTACGAATGTAAATGTTTCGTTATATATAGAAAGGGGAAGTCAAAAGTTCTGACGGTTGATAATACATAATTGGACGACTAATTTAATTCTCTGTTACTGTAAATTACATCATTGTGCTCAATGGTATCATCTGCTCTTTGGAATATATCATCCACCATGCTATATGTCATCTGCTTCTACTGTTTAAAAGAATACATAAGACAAAATATACCTTCCTATTATAAAAACTCTGACAACCATATCATATACGTCAATGGACGATCCTGGTTTGTTTATTTTGGATTCATAGACCGTTTTCCGGTAACCTTCCGATTTAAGCAATCGCCAAATCTATTTGGCAACTGTATCAAGCGCCAAGCTGGAAATAAAGGTGAATTAGTTCAAAGTCTAACCGTTGCCTAGCAACGGAGTAGCTATAAATATTCGTTATTTCAAAATCGTCTGCACGCATTTTAAAGTTTTGGAACTTTTAAAAATTAATAACAATCGAAGGGAAAATGTCAGAGAAATAAAATTAGTATCATTGAAAAGGTAAAAATTTGAACTTTAAGATGGTATAAAAATATTTTTTGTCGGACAGTTTGCTCCGAAGTTACGGCGGAAAAACGATTTCGGTTATTTTCTAATTAACTGACTGTTTAATTAACTTTGGGACTTGGAAAAGTTCATAAGTGTCTTCCCCTTCTCTTAAATAATAAGTGTACAAAATTTGGTTGAAAACCGTCCATTGGTTTAGGAGGAGATGTGGAACATAGCCACATACATACCCACCCACATACCCACAATGACTTTTATTTATATTAAGATTTCTCTCGAAAATGTAAGATGGTGGTTGGCAGGCGATCCTTGATGACATATATAGAAGTCATAAGCTTTCATATGAAATAAAAATTGTCGAAATCGGTCCAGTGGTTGGGTTGCTGGACTGTCTGATGATTTTGCCAATTATTTTAAGCTTATAGAGGGACGAGACTCAAGTTTGTGTGTTGTGCTGCTGAAGAATCCAGTCAATTTTAGGAACCATTTTTATTAGGCTACGTCACGATACAAGCACACAGGGGAGAAGGACAGAGAGGCATCATGGGAAGAAGATGGCTCCAGTAGCACCACCTACCATAGAAAGGAGAAGGCAGTTGATTGCAACCGCTACAAGCTAGAAAATCACCCGTCGTACCATGAAGGGTGCAAATTGCCTCTTCATTCGAAGGATTTCCCGTCAAAGCGCCAAGAATAAAAAAACTCCGACTTCAATCGGATTCCTCCTATTCGAAATGGATCTTCCCTAGCATATAGCACCAGTTGCTATAGCGACCGCCGTAAACTAGGAATTGGCGGCGACAGTTCTCGTGGTGGACAGACAGTAGTAATACCTCGGTTTTCGTCGATATTTTCCGCGAAAAATTTCTCTCGCGTTTTGTCGGATTTTGTAGGAGAAATAAACCTCCTTGGACAGCTTTCATGTCGTCTGACTTTTAAGCTAATCCTAGTGCCAAAAGACTATGAAGGGATAGTGTCTTGATATATAAGGTCCTTATGGAGGGGAATTCCCCTTCCAAGCAATAATATCTGCACCTCTCTCTCTCCTCCTTGCCGACTTACCATACGTCAAGAAGTCTTCAGAAAGGTATAAAAATGCAAATGCCATGTTAAATGTTCATTTATTCTTTACATTAGATTTTTATATTCACTTTAGATTAATTTCTGATCGTTTTTAGCGTGTTCTAGTTCTAGGTATCACTATATCTAGAAGCACGAAGAAAAACAGATCGAGATGCACAGGACAGGATGGCTACAGAAACTGTGAAAAAAATTTTCCCTGACTAAACTTACAATATTTCCCCGATTTACGGCTATTGATTATATTAGTTTCCTGGCTTTCTTTCTACTCAGAATCACTGTATGTGCACAATATACATTATTAAAAACACTTTTACCAGTTATTTAATATGGAAAAAATTAAATTTTTTTATGAAATTTAATTTCAAAAAAATGGAATGAACATCCTAAAAAAATTTATTAAAACAGTATATTATAATTCTGATATGTAAAAAATACTGGGAATTTTAACAAAATACTTTGCTTCTAAAACTGCATAAGAATTCTAAGCAACATTAAAACTACTCTTTGCAACACAAGTTAAATTATATTAACAGTACAGGTTATTACGATCTTTGCTCAAAACTTCAAAACAATTCAATAACAGTGCTCTTTGCATAGGTACCAGAATAACATGTTGCAGCATAAATATAGAAATAGTATAATTATACATACTTAATAATATATATTTTAGCAAAGATTTAAACAAGAGAAACTGTCACAATATTACTTCAAATCTTTATTCTTTAATAACTCATAAGAAATTAATTGTTCTAATCAAAAACTTGTGCTTTTATAAATGAATAAAAGTTTTTTAAAAGAATAACATTTATTATTACAAATAATGCTAGACATAAGATAGTAATTTATAGATAACTTAAGTAACAAATAACTATTAATTTTCCCTGATTTTTAGGTATTTTTACGAATTTCCCTGACTTTTCCCTGATTTCCCGGTTCTGTCGTCACCCTGCAGGATAACATGACCACGAACACCAATAATCGCTCTATTCATATCAAGCGACTCACAGTTTAACATTTTCGAGATTAAAATAATGGGTTCGATTGCGGAATAAAAGAAATTGGTCTCCAGTGGCATAAGGATGATAAATGGCGACTGGACACAGTATGATATGCATTCCTCCGGTCATATTTGACTTTAATAACATGAGATAAAAGAGGCGATATCTTGTGTTCGCGGCATTCTTCGACACTGGGGCCCATCTTATCTTTATTCCTATTCCTCACCGCTGCAGACTTCTTTAACCCTTTATCTACTGACGGTACTTTAAAGTACTGCTTTAACCACGTTTATACCTTCGCAATATGGCCGTTTTTCCTGACAGTATTCACAAGAACACGGAGAACGGAGTTTCAATAACAAGCAGTAAATGGCAGCTGAAGGCAGAAAGTAAAATTTTTCAATTATTAATTAAATCAATTAAGTAATTTGAATTTAATTAAAAAGGTTTTCCTCATTCCCAGGTTTTCTGTATACAAAAATTATCTAATTATTAAAAAACAAAATTAAAAAGTTGCTAGTAGGTAATGGGGCCGTTCAAAATTACGTAAGCACCCAGGGGGGAGGGGTTTGCGATTTGTTTTTTTGTGACAAGGGGAGGGGAGTAGTGATCTCGTAAGACATTGAAACACTTATTTCGAAAATTTGTCAATTGCAAAATAATTAATTTAAAAATTAGTCTTGAAAAAAAGTAAATTTGAAAAGAAAAATAAAGATTTTTGTAGTTTAAACTTGAAATTGTAAGGAATAAACTTACATTTTTTTTTTTTTTCATTTTAAGCCTAGTTAGAGTTTTATTTGAATTAAGTCCTAAAATTTTTAAATTAGTTATTACTGTTATACGTTTTGTAAAAAAAAAAGAACGGGGTGTAGTTTGTTTACTAATTATAAGAGGGGGGTTTCGATTTGCTTATTTTGCTGACAAGGGGAGGGGTTAAAAATACCAAAACATGCTTACGTAATTTGAACGGCCCCTAATCCTGTAAATAAAGGGTTAAGCATGATTCACATTACTAGGAGAGTGTAGCCAAACATCACCAGAATTGAAGATTATATACACTCATGCAGAATAAAATTTTCAGAAATTGGGAAGTGAAAAAAAGTATCAGCGGTAAATCCAGGGGGGGGGGCTATGGGGCTGCAGCCCTCCCCAGAGTTAAACCAAATTCCTGATTTTTTTTTTTTTCAAATTACTACACCTGTCTGTCCTTAATCTATTTTTTTTAAAAAATAAACGTGGCAGCATTAAGTTTAACTTGACAGCCTCGAAAGCCTTTCCTGCTTCTGTAATCATTCCACTCTGCTGTACTTCGTTAACCTTCAGCGTTCACTGGTTTGCAGTGAAAGCCACACAGTAGGCATTTTTTACTGCGCATGCAGAAACGAGCAATGCAAAATTTTTACTTTCATAACTAGAGCCAGATATATGAGCAGCTTATAAAACACGGTTCAATACTTGTTGGTATTCACAGTTATCGGACTTTGCAAAGAGATAAATTGCTTTTTGATCTCCAGGAGAAGTAAAGAATGCGTGTTCGTTGCAAATTTGATATCTAAAATGATTGAGATCTTCGCAAGTATATTGAATTTTATGAAGGTAGAATATCCTGGAAATTCAACGATATATAAATTAAATATAATTTAAATTGCATTTTTGATGATAAATTTGGAGGAAAAAAAATAGCCTTCACTGTTTGATTGGTTTCATGTGTGAAACACAAGTTTCATGAAAATAATACATCAAAAATTTTTTTTCATTTAACTATTTATGATCTAAGTTACATGTCTACTATCATTTTTTTTTACTCTTCTCGTATACGCAAGTATACAAGAAGTTTAATCGTCAAAAAAATCGAACTCGAGATTTTGACGGATTCTCACATTTTAGACCTCCTGAGTCCGAAAAAACACAATTTTGGAATTATGTCTGTCTTGACAGCGATAACTCGAACTTTAGAGATAGGGATGAGGAACTTTGGTATGTGGTCTTTGAACGCAATTTGTGGGTTCTACCAATTTTTGGACACGATCCGTCCACGAAGTCTATCTATTTGATATGTCGCGGATGTCATGTGAACGCTATAACTCAAAACTTGAATAGCTAAATGGATAAAATTTGGTAATTTGTATTGCTTCGGCTGCCGTAGAGTCCGCTATAAAAAGTTTTGGCAACGTCGTCAAAAGGCGTTCAAATTCATATTCAATTTTCTTGTAACTCGATCCTCATGCGCATGCGTATTGGTAGAATCGTTATTGTTTGTACCAAATTATGCTTACAAACAGTACAAATAATATTTTCAACATCAATTTTAATCAATTTTTTTATTGTTGTAAATCAAACTGATCTCTTTTCAGCAAAATCTTTTATTCACTTTTGCAATTGTTCCGAGACTGGTAGTATAAATTGTTTTCTTCCAAATTCAATTCCTCAGACAGAATTTTCCGCTTGTATTCATTGCATTGCCTATTTTATGCTTTTTCTACTAAGTAATCGTATTTTTTGTTGAACGCATGGCAACAGATATTTGATTTCAAGGTTTGTTTGTTTTTTTTTTTTTGTTTTACTTTCTCGATCGAAAATACAAAGAGAAAGATATTGTAACGTCAAAAAATTCGAGCTGCAGATTTTGGACGAATCTCACTTAGAAGATATGCAAGAAAGTTTAGGAGACCACTCCCCATGGTTTGAAATAAATTTAGTAATTTTCAAAACGGAACATGTAGTGAACTCGAAAGGTTAATTATGCGTCGAAAACATTTTTTGACTAGATATTTCATTACGTTTTTAAAAATTATCGAAAAGTATTGTAGTGTCCTTTTGTGATTCTTATTGTTATGCAGTGAATTCAGGGTGGCTATCCAGCCCCCCCAGTTAAACCAGAATTTTGATTTTATTAAAATCGCTACAACTGTTGTTCTAATTTTTTTCTGAAAAAATAATAAAGCGGTGACAACATTGCTTTCTTTTGGTTTGAAGCTCGAAAATTTTCCAATTTTTCTATCATTCTTAATTTGTAATGTACATAGAGACATGTACTGTTTTGTTGACCCCTCCCCCCCTTGTCAGCAAAAAAAATAAGAACCGAAACCCCTCTTATAATTACGTAAGCATACTGCAACCCCCCCCCCCGTTCTTTTTTTTTTTTTTACAAACGTATAACAGTAATAATCTAATTTAAAAAAATTTTAGGACTTAATTCAAATAAAAACTTAACTCGGCTTAAAATGGCAAAATGTAAGTTTAATTTATTTACAATTTCAAGTTTAAGCTTACAAAAATCAAGTTTAATTTTCTTTTGCCAAATTAACTTTTTTTTTCAACTTAATTTTTTTAATTAAATATTTATATACAAGAGATTTTCGGAAATAAAGTGATTTTAATGTCTTACGTAGCATCACTCATACTCCCCTCCCCTTGTCAGCAAAATAAGCAAATCTAAACCCTCCCCTTGGTGCTTTATGTAATATTTAGACGGCCCTAATTGTAGTGTTGACGACGTCGAAAACAATTTTGTAGTTATTTCATTGAGTTTTTTATTAAATTATCGAAAGCATTGTACTGTTCTTTGTGATTTTTTTTTTCTCAGGTGAGTCAAGAAGTTAAAGTGTTTTGGTTTACATAAGCCATGAGGTTTGGCATTCGTCACGACGATATAACATTTTTATGTCCTCAGCCCCCCCCCCGACGCGAATTCTGGATTCGCCACTGGTTAAGGAATAAAGTTAAAAATGTTTTGACTTACAATAAGCCATGAAGTCACGAAGGTACAAAATTTTTATGACCTCAGCCCTCCCCAGACCTGGATGCATATTTACAAACCCTACCCTGATAGAACTGAGGCAGGAAATCGGACAACATGATTGGCTCGCTTCGCCGAGAGCCTATGACGTCGTTCTTTGCTCTCGTACGGAAATTATAACAAAACAAGCGATTGAATGTGGACTTTGAATTAGTTTAGATTTCCGTTGCTTGGACTTCGCGAATGTTGTTCTACGATACGCACCTACGAAGCAATTTTATTTAGTCTAGCGATCATCCTATTTTTCGTTTTATTATTATTGGCCTTAGTATTATTAATTTTACTATTATTTGGCATTAATTATAGTTAGATTAGTTGACTTTGAAACATCAAATGAACTATTTTCACTGGAATGACGTAAAAAAAAACCAACAACATTAACCTGTTAGTTAATACCCTTCAAACAAAGTTATCATTAGACTTGTCATTAGTATAATTTCTTACAGTGTGGGATGTTTTATTTTTTATGATATTTTAAAAAATAATTTCATTTTTAAAAATATTACAACCCACGGAAGAATGTTTTCTGTGCTCAACTGTGGGAAAACGGAGAAAAGCAGGACGACTCTTGTTTTGTTATGATTGCCGTACGCTACGTGCGAGAGCTGAAAACGACGTCAGTGCCCCTCGTAGCCAATGGAATTGGCCGATTTCCTGCCTCAGTTCTATTAGGGTAGGGTTTGTAAATATGCGACCTGGATTCGCCACTGGGAAGTATGTAGCTCATGAAATAGCCCTGTAACGCAAAAATTTCTTGGACGTTAATCACATAGGAGCCTCCATCCCTTACTGAACCAGATAAGAAAACTGAAAAGAAGAAAAAAAATTATGTAACAATGCAGCAGCTTTGTTCAACAGCTTAGTGAATAGGATCCCCCACCGAGTTTCGTAACCATTCGGCATTTACTTGGAAGACACAGCCTTCAGTGACAGTTTGAAGATTTCAAAATATTTTTTCAATGTTGTCCCCAATACACTTCTTATTCCGACTTCATTTATCAAAAATATCGTTCCTTTATAATGCATTTTATTCTGAGAAAAATCTACTTTATGCTATTGTCTGTTAATTCAACTCAAGCAGCGCACTGTAATGGATATTCCTAACCGACGACCATTAGATAATGATATCTCTATAGCGGATTCGTTAACGTGATTCTACAACTTGAAGCAAAATCTAAAGAATTCTGGGAGCCACGCTACAGTAGAATACTAGTTCGTTCTATAAACCTCTATTTAAGAACCGATTAATAATTTCATAAAATCATATTAGTTGATTGGTATGCCGGGAACCGTCCTGGTCTGTCTCTACAGTCCGTAGGCACCAGATCCGCTCAGACTGCATTGGCCAGGTTGCGTAGTGGACACATTAAAAGCTTCAAATTCATCGATAAGGAAAAGACTTTTTCTTCTTGCCCTTGTTCCTGTCCTGCTTCTCCTGCCCATATCATTGACTGCTTAATTATTAGAACGATTATTATAATTAATTCAACGATTAATAATCAATTAGAATAAGAATCATTGACTTGTGGAGTTGTTAGAGCGACATGGTGTCATGGACCTGGTCTAATCTTGGGCCAGGGGGACATGAAACAACAACAATATTAGCGGATTTTATATTTGCTATTCATTCTTTCAGCAGGGGTGGCGCCTAAGGGGGACCGGGGGTCCAGGGCCCCCGTCGGGGATACTGTGCCCCCCTCCCATCGGGGAAAAATTTTGTATCCCGATGGGGAAAATATTTGTACACTGTATTCAACTGTAATTGAAAAATAATAATGTGGCGAAAAATTGAGATCAATTTTATTACACTCGTAACTGGGTACAGCAGGTCGTGCCCCCTGTCGGGCAAACTCTAGTACCATTTCTGTCTTTCATACGTGTGATACAAAACACTTTTAGTAATTTACTACAGCTATGTCTTCATGCTATGGAATAGTAATAATCAAAATCGATTATTCTATTCACTTTCAAGCTTATAGTTTCTGAATAGCTGAATGGAGCGTATTTCTTTGACGTCACGACATTTCTTGGAAAGACAGACTTGAAGTGACCATTAGCACTCAGTTACACCATAAGGGGATTTCATAATCCGAAAACTGGGACTAGCAGATGTAGCCAGTCGAATAAACACATACAACCTTAGAGCAGGCCCATGAGTGCATAATCGGAAAGATCGCAAAATTTGGCGAGAAACCATTTTTCTCGCCAAATTAAAAAAGAAAATGAAAAGAGTTTCATTTTCTTTGTTATTACTAATATAATAGCCCAGATCTCTCGGTAACGCTCTGACGTCACCAACAATAAAACTCGCGCCATAGCACTGCGAGACGTTAAACAGCATTATTTCATTGTTAGAGAACCTAAATTTCAGTCATTTTATATTTAAAAGAGTAATTGTCGTTCTCATTTCAAATTTAATAGCTCTAAAACAGTGAAATAAAAGTTGCTATCCATTGATATAAAATTTATCGCGCTATGAACAATATTAGTTCCCGAGAAAATTTAAATTATATTAATCATATATTTCAAATTAAATTCCGTTTTTAATAGAAAGTAGTAAATTACGTCAGTGGTATATCATGCGCTTTATATAGTTTGGACGCCACGATGCATCTAATTATTGAGTGCAATCGTGATAATATAATTTGATAATATTTTTTGGAAGCGTTAAAATTTACACAAAGACATCTGAAGTACAAGGAAAATTGTTAAACAACGAAAAATAGTTCACACTGAATGTTGTTTACCAAGCGGTTTTTTGAATAAAGAAATATGTAACTAAAAAAAATATATCCTGTCATAATGCATATGTTTATTTTATTTGTTTTCAATCAGTGTTATACATTTTTCTCACACATATATATATTTAAACACGTCAGATCTGACGGGAAACCTCTAGAATGAAGAGGAAATTTGCACCCGTCATACCATGACGGGTAATTTTCTAGTCTAATAAGATGATCCCTTCTGTTTTGGAAATGGCCTTTAGTTTTCATTCATACCAAAAGACGTATAACATTTGAGATGCTTATAGATTCTACGTAATTTTTGTGTACAATTACAAAGCTAATTAATGATAAATTTTAGTTTTAAGAGTAAAAAATAAAAAAAATTAAGGTATAAACTTTTAGTCATGCGAAAAAATGGACGCAAAATTTGAAAATATTTTTTCTGATTACAATAAAATGATGCATGGTTCGAATAAAAGCGTGGCCGCCTTATATAGCACCTTATATTTTGTGTATATTTTCTTAAACAAATGGAATATTCCTAGAAGGTAAAGGTGCCCACACTTTTATTTGAACCATGCATTTTATTGTAATCAGAAAAATTATTTTCAACTTTTGCGTTCATTTTTTCGCATGAATAAAAGCTTATACAGTTCAGAAACGGATTCCGAGACTACCACTTTGGGACGATTTTACACCGGAAAGGGGTGTCAGGCAATGAGTCATATGAGCGCATTTCCGGATTTCTTTGTTAGATCACGCTCAGTAAAATGTAAACATCGCCCTTCCATTCTTCACTTTCCCCCTATTTTGATAAAAATGACTCCGTCCGGCGCATGCGCAAAAGCGCGGGTTTCCGAATCCGTTGCTAAACAATACCTTAATTTTTTTTCATTATCATTATTTATTTTATTTTCTGCTTTTTAGTGACGGCTGACACGGATACACACGACATGTTACGCATAGTAAACCAAATTCAATTATTGAATTCTCCAATATAAAAACACATATTAAAATTATTATATACAGGGTTCATACTGTATATATGATAGTAAAATTGAGGAGTTTCTAAGGATATTTTAAGGAGTACAGTACAGAAAATTCAGGAGATAATGTGAAAAAAAATCAATTGTAGGGGAGTAGGGGGTAGTGTGGACAATTTTTATAAAATTGGCAAAAAAGTATACTAAATATTAATTCTTCCATCTTTCCCGATTGCAGTGACACAGAACAAACTCTTTTGGGGCTAAGTAAGGTCATAAGTAAAAAATTCCGGATTCCAGTGACTTTCTATCAATAAGGAAAACGGAAACGTCATATTTTTATGTTTTATCATAATTTTATTTTTTACTCTTCGATTGTAATTTTTCAGGAGACAAAAAGAAATATCAGGATAAAAAACACAATTTTCAGGAGTTTTCAGGGCCCTTAGAAAAAAAAAGCAAAATTCAGGAGTTTTTCAGGAATTTCAGGAGGAGTACGAACCCTGTATATACATATGTAGTACAATTACATTTTTGAAATGATTTAATGACATTAACTTTCTGAAATATAAATCCGTAATATAATACGTGATAACTTACAATTATTATCAACACTGTAATAGAAAAAAAAGAGAATCGATCTACACAACTTTCTGTTTTTGCTTTGAGTGCGAAACGTTTGGCGCACGCGAAGTAAAAAAAAAAATCTGGTTGTTGACGAATTCTAATAAAAAGTAAACCCAAGACGCGTAGAAACACGAGCTATTACGTCATTCACCAA
Organism: Araneus ventricosus; assembly: GCA_013235015.1. Taxonomy (NCBI): domain Eukaryota; kingdom Metazoa; phylum Arthropoda; class Arachnida; order Araneae; family Araneidae; genus Araneus; species Araneus ventricosus. Next base: position 42,102 of record BGPR01008608.1, on the reverse strand, counting down.
CGTAGCGCCGGAAGTATAGCGTATTCTCTGTTAGATTCGTGGTGTTACAACCCTACATAACGTGAAGTTACCACCTTCCAAACTTTATCGCCAAATATAGGGCTAGAATTTTAATATCATTTTGTTAGGTTTAAAATAGGTATAGATTGCAAATTGTTTTGCATAATATTGTATTGTCTATGAAAACCCACCACTGTGCTAAATATCAAAGCTGTAGCTCGATTGGAAGTGGGTAAGAAATCGATCTCAAGATTTGAGGACACGACACTCAAGTGGAATAAAAGCTTATAAAAATGCGATAATTCGATGCACGAGTATTCTCGGGCTTTTAAGTTCAGCGGTTAAACGAGATTCTAACGTCTAGTCCGAAACAACGTAGCATGATGTTTTAGGCTTCATTCGTCTGTTTTCATATTAATTTTAAAAATTCACCTAATTATAGTAACAAAGTGAATACAATATGTACTGTTCGTTTCAAAAAGCCGCGATTAGCCTGGGTTTTTTCACTCTAGGGGGCCCTGTATTAGAGATGCTGAAAACCTACCGGTTTTAACCGCAAAACGTTTTTTTTTTTTTTGTTTTGATTCGGTTAACAGGTTTTTTCGATTATTTTTTGTTCCCGTTATAACCGATTATTTTTTTTAAATCCAATAACCGGGCAGAAAAACTGGATCGGAAAATAAGCTCGATTTTAGGTTTGATTATACTAAAATTCACCAAGTTATGAAGCTTTGAAATTCATCATTTTAGACGAATCAACGACAACCGCAACCGACAACAGAGGTGGGCTGCTTGCTGAAAGTCTTTATGAATAGATAAATATTGGCTAATGGATTGATTTCTTGTAAAAACAGTATTAATAAAAAAAAAGGTTTACAAATGGCGTTTTTTTTATAAAAACCCCGAAAACCGGTTATTTCAAAAACCGGTTATTTTGAGCGCTTTTTCACCGGAGGCGAAAAAAAAATTTAATAACCGAAAACAGGTTATTTTCGCAATAACCGCCATACCTACCCTGGACTAGCACTTTTGGACGATTTTACTACAGAAAGGGGTGATAGGCAGTAAGTAAGATGAGCACTTTTCTGGAGTTCTTTGTTAGGCCATGACCTTCATCCGTTTAGGCGCAATTTTTTTTTTTTAATTAGTCTTTTCCGAAGTGAATAATCAATTTCGTTTTGAATCGTACTATTTTATCTCAATTCGAAATTTGTATACTAATTATTCAATGGCTAGTTCTTGTGGCAATAAAGGTTTCAGAAGTGGTGTTAAGAAGGTTTTATACGATATTAAAATTTTGCCATCGAGAAGCAACCAGCGGAAGTGTTCTCCCCTAAACTTTCTCGTATACTTCCCCTGAAAGGTGCTGTTTCCCCTCCCCCCGCGTGGATAAAAAAAATCGAACCTACTGTTACCCAGAATCCTATGACTATCAGAAGGTTTTTCATTATAGTGATTGAAAAATATCTAGGTAAAGAATCAAACTCAAAGAGATGCGTACCGATTTTCCGCTCTTGCCGTCTCAAGGACAAACTAACGTAATTCACTCCATAGACTTCGCGTGCACAGAAGATTGCTTCCAGTACGCATGCGCGTGGATTCTTTTCAAAAGTAAATTATACAGACCGACAGACAGTCAACCCTTTGACGGATTTGGTCCAAAATTTTATACGGACTTAAGGTAAGTGCTCCAGTAGTGGGCCACGTACCAGTAGTGGGCCACGTACCAGTAGTGGGCCACTTGAATTTTTAAGTTGAAAAACAAGAAATTCCAACATTCCAGTGAAATAAGAGATCTGCCTCTGGTAGGCTGAAACCCTTATCAACTAAATACCAAACGCACAGCCTTTATTTCCTGTTTAGTTAGGAGCTAGAAAGTTTGTTGCTGAAGTTGGTCTCTGAGAAAAGCATTTTTAGCTTATTCTTAGCGATTTCCTTAAGAGGTAACTCTTCATTCAACTATTTTTTAACATACATTCTATTTGTTTTTAAAATGAATTGTTCTTGATATTATTTGATTATATAATGAATGTATTATAAACTATCTTTAAATTAAATAATATTGTTAATTTATGGATAGTGAAGGGTGGCCCACTTTTGGATCAATGGTTTACTAAATGCTCCAGTAGTGGGCGTAGGGAGGCCAGTACTGGAGCACATGTTTTCTCTCAAATAGACTGTTTTGTGATGTTTAATAAGAAGGTTATATCTTGTAAAGTCTTTTTATTTAATTAGATTTGCTTTATTTTTATCAGAACCAGTAGTAGGCGACATGGCCCACTTCTGATACACTATTGGTACACTAATAGAACATTCTGACCAATTACTTAAATAATAAATATTTTATAGTACTGTTGAGGAAAAGACAGATATTCAAGAATTAGTTGGGCTCTATAACAAGGCAGACAATAATAACTATTGCATTGCTGGACCATCGAAAAATATTCCATCACCATTTAAAAGGGCTCTTTTATGGCTGCAGAGGGAAGATGATAAAAGAAAAAAAAGATTTATTCAACATAAAATATCAAGATTTAATATCCATAATGCCCCAAACAGAACTTAAAATGAAAGATCGATAATTAGCATATACCTTTTAAAAAAAATTGGCTGTTAGAGAAAAAATGTAAATCACATGCGACTAGAATCTATAAATAAAAGATTTCACCTATATCAAGCCATTTTTATTGCATTTTTTATAGTGTATAATGTTAATGTATTGTTATTACTACTATATATAATGATTTTATTCTTTTTCTTTGGCACAATTGACAAATCTGGGTGGCCCACTTTTGGTATGCCCACTACTGGTACATCAAAAGTTTGCTATGCCCACTTCTGGTGCATAGGAGTGATCTAAGTTTTTAATTTTTTAAAAATTATATTACAATTATTTTGATATTTCAGGCGATTATTATTTTAGATAAAAGTTTGAACAACCATAAAAAAATACAGATTAGCAAAACTTCTCAAAAGTTTAGATGATAATTGAAGAAATACCCTTAAGTGGCCCACTACTGGAGCATTTACCTTACATTCATGACGATAAAACCGTGTACCAAATTTTATCCATCTAGCTATTCAAGTTTTCGAGTTACAGTGTTCACATGATCGCGGACGTACAAACAGACCGACTTCCCGTTGACGGATTTTGTCCAAAATTTGATAGAAACATACAAATTATGTTTAAAGGCTACATACCAAATTTCATCCCTAGCTCTAATAGTTTTCGAGTTATCGTGTTCACAGACAGACATAATTCCAAAATTGTGTTTTTCGTACTCAGGGAGGTCTAAAACGTGGAGATTCCTCAAAATCTCGAGTTCGATTTTTTTGACGATTACAATACTTTCTCTTTGTATAATTCGTATACGAGAAAGTAAAAAGCGGGGAATTAATGACTCCGATCACACATCGTACAAAACGGGCCAGTCAAAATGCAAGTAAGGGCTAAGTAAAATGTGAACATCTCCCCCCTCCATTTTTCACTTCACCCCTCCCCCCCATTTTGGTGAAATCAACTCAACTGAAGCATGCGCAAAAGCGCGGGGAGTTTCCGAAATGGAGATTAAACAATATTTAACATCGTCGCAACTCGCGTGAGAATAATTCCAGTAACGAAAACAATGAAAGGCATTGTCGTAAAATACACTTAACAAATATTTTAAAACTTTTTTAATAGGGGAAAAAAATTGCGAGGAAATAAAATTCGTATCATTAAAAATAGAATATTTTAAATTTTAAAATGGCGTAATGTCCCGAAGTTATTGAGGAAAAATATTAACATGTCGATTAATTTTTACTTAAAAATATAATTAGAAGTTTTGAAAAACCCTTTCTTGGGGACCATCTACTACCCAAGAAATAACTATGTGCCAAATCTGTTAGCTCTAGGTCCAACAGTTTGCCCTGTACAACATTTTGAACAATTCTTCCCATCACACAATTTACAGACAGCATCCAGCCTGTAAACATCATCACGTTAAAAATAATTTTAAATGATGTTGTGTGTGCTTCGGCTCAAAAATAAGTACTTATTTATATGGGGAATGCAAACCATTCCTCTCCCAAATGAAAGAAATAACTACAGTAGGGCCCCGGTAATCCGGACGATTTCAGGCACATGGACGTCCGGATTAGCGGAATTTCCGGATTATCGAGGTTTTTAAAAAATAACGTAAAACACTTTTTTTAAAAATTGTATGTATAGATACTATGGTATATTTGTATGAACTAACAATGTATGGATAGATTGAATGAACATGATACAGTATGAACATGATATGTATATACATAATTACTACATATGCAAGTGAATGAACGTAATCAGTGTCCAAAAAAGTCCGACTTTTCTTTGCGCGGCCGTTCCAATTTTTAATTCAAATGCGTGGTCTCTTGAATGTCTGAGGAGCATCATTTCCGTGTGCTTCAAAATGTTGCTCTTCAGCCCACTGTAATGAAGTGTTGAGTGCCGCCCTAGCCTGAGAATGAGAAATTTTGATGGAGTTTACAGAATCAATAAAATTGGGAAGGAAATTTTTCCACGACTTGTTGATCAGCAATGTAGACACAGATGCCCAGTTAGCAAGACTGAACACACACAGGGACACGTAGCATGTAGTTCCAACAGCTAGCAGTTGAAGTCAGAACTTAATTTTTTTAATTATTAATTTAATTAAGTTATTTTTTAATTAAAAAAGTTTTTCACTCTTTCCTGGAGCTATTCCACTGCAAAACGTATCTTATGATGCAAAATTAAAATTCAAAACTTGATGGTAAATTAATTCGGTAAATAAAGGATTAAGAATCAATACAGAGTCCACAGAAAAATGTATATACTCTTCAAGAAAAGAAAAAAGTATGATGGTTTTTCAACAGACAGTGTCACTCTTGCAGGTAACAAGTGATACAAATAAAAAAATGATTCATAGAAAAAAAAATATACATGCGCAACAGTTTCTATGGATGGTTCAACAAAGTATATTTGAGCACCAGTTAACAAAAACTAATAAATGTCTGGAATCCAATGGCCACCACTTTTAGAATTTCTTGTAATCAATTGTAATGCCAAAGGTAACCAGAAACAATAAAAAAATCTATGAACAATAACCTAATAATCTATGACCAAAAACATCCAAGTAGCAATTAACTATATTAATAAGTGTCTGAAACTAATAATAATTAGTTGAGCTCCTCTTGTACTAAATAGAAGAAATAGCACATCTTTTTCTACAGGTTGTTTACAGAATTTATACTTCTTGTAATTCTGATTATTCTGTAGTGCTACTATATCACATGATCAAATAACAAATTTAACAATCTGAGCTCCTTTAATTCAAACTGCCACAAACACACTTTTTTAAAAAAAATCTGTAAAATGATTCTTAAAATAGAGATTACCATATTAGCTGAATATTACTTTGGTATATATCTGAGAACAAGAACTGATACTTTTCAACAATATCACTAATTCCCCAAAAATTTTCTGCTTCAATCTCTTTACTAGAATATACAGAACGCCGCCCCATGCCCCTGTGCCTGATGCTATTACGGCAAACTAGAATATACAGGGTGTCCATAAATTATCTTTACAGCTTTAGACTTTGAAAACTTTAAAACTGTACTAGCTAATAACAAACGGTTTTCAACATGTGACAAGATAATTCATAAAGTTTTTTTTTTTGTTTGTTTTCCAGGTGACACAGATTTGACAAAAAATGTGGACGCCACAGGAGAAAGATCAGAGTGTAGCCTGATTCATAGAGACAAAGTACGATACCCGAGTGCAACGTTGGTGTCTGAAACAGATTGGCGACCCACCCCTGTTTATGGAGAACACTACCTGTTTCCATAAATGATGTACACCAGGCCCAAATAGTTGGTGGGGAATGTGGTTTCCTTTCCATACTGTGTCCAAAAGTTTCATTGCACTTGGGTATTGGATTTTGTCTCTATCAACCAGGCTACATACTAAGCTTTCTCCTTTGGCATCCACATTTTTCACCAAACTGCTTCACTTGGAAAATAAAAAACTTTACGAGCTATCTTGTCACATGTTGAAAACCGTTTGTTATTATCTGGTATGCTTTGAAGTTATTCAAGTGTAAAGTTGTAAAGATGATTTATGGACACCCAGTATACTTATATATCTTGAGAAAGGGTGTGAAACTCAAATGCTATCATGGACCAAATAAACCAGGTATAAGCTTATGTGGGCCTCAATTTTTTTTCTATATAAAAACATAGGTTTATTTCTAAAACACAGCATACAAAAGAACACAGACGATTTTAAAGTTAATGTTTCCTTCCCGACATCTCTTCTCTGCTACCAACTTTCCTACTTCAAGGGATATCTTGTCCACAGAGATTAATTTCTAAATTCATCCAAGGTTAATGTCAGTAATTCAGGATCTGATAAAACATTTATTTTTGTTGATAAGCGAAAACAATTGCTCAGACCTACTATATGTACTTGCAAACCTGGAAATAATTTCAAATGCCAATTTTTGAGTGCTTTCAAACCCGGTAGACAAATATTTGTCAAATTCAATCCTACCAACTTAACCGAATTTGAATTGCTTTCAAATCTAAGCAGCACTGGATCTGGATTACCTCCATTTGCTTAAGCTACAAAAGTTTGGATCAAAATTTTGTTACATATTATGTTACATGTTATGTTTGCTAGACCACAAAGGCACTCGCTGTGGGCCGAGAGTTTGACACCTCTGTTCTTGAGGGTAAAGAAAGAGCTTTAAGAAACTGGACAACTTTACTAGTTTTATTGCATAGAATATTTATAACTGATGTTTACAACTGAATACTGTGAAAATATATTAATTTTAAATAAATTAGAATCACATTCTGGATTACATAATTAGGCATAATGATAAATCGTATAGTTATCCCATACTCTCATCTAAAGAGCCACTGATTATAGTACTAAGCTAAGTGGCAAAGAGTTCCCATTTATCATAGGCTTGGTCAGCAATGCTATCCTCGAGGTACAGTTAAACTTCGATTAACTGTCACCATCCGGACCAGGGCTGCGATGGATAACCGAAGTAGCTTAATACATATGTACAGTAACGCGATTTCACTGCGGTCTTGGGACGAAAATAAAATCATTTAGAAGTGAATAAATAAAAAGCACAGTATATATTGTATTTAATTTTACAAAACGATTAATATAAACTTAAATATAAGAGTGATAATGGACAGAAATGGGTAAAAGTTAAGTTTATGGTACGGAGCCATTCCTCCTCGCTTTGCATCGCCAACTTTTTGTCGCCAAGGGCAAGATGGTTTGGCGATGCGAGGTTTTTTTTATTTTAGATTCCAAAAATGAGAATTTTGCATTTTGGACATTCATATCCATTAGCTATCAATCCGTTATCCATACACCTCCGAAAAACCACTTTTGCTTCAGCTGTCAGAAGTTTGTAATAAGTCGATATGCTTCCAATTTCGTCAGGAACCTCGTTTCGTAATGAATTGCATCTTGTCGAAGAAATTCGAGAAATTGCAGCCATAAAACACCGCAGTTTTTAAAAATATACGAACTAAACTGTAAAAAATTAAAACCATTAAATTCCAAATGAAATATTATGCAAATTCTATTAAACCTTACAATAAAATTTTAATGAGCACATAGCTGACCAATCAAGATGAAGCTTTGAAGCACAAAACTCCAATTTAATGATGCGAGGGCCAGACACTATTTTGAACGTTACTGCGCAACCACAACAAATGTAAACACATTGCTAAACCGTCTTCCTCTTGGGTCAAAAAGTTGGAGATGCAAAGTGTGGAGAAACGGCTCCATACCTTAAACTTAACCCAGAAATGTATTGTAATACTATAGACCCTACGTTACTTTTTAGACAATAACAGATAACAGGTTAGGTTAGGTTATATTAACGTCCCGTTTTGAAGCAACACGAGGGCTATTAAGGGACGGACCTCGTAATTTTGAACCGCGGTCAGATGACGAGGACGACACCTGAGCTGGCACCCCCCTCTCCAAACTTCCGCGCCACACCAACGGGAGGACGTTTGGCCGCTACGTATGATTTAGCGTGCAACAGGCCCCATACACGGCGGATCTTCAGTGGAATCGGGTTTCGAAACTGCGACCCTCCGGTCCCGAGGTCGAGACCTTGCCACTAGGCCACCGCGGCCCCCATAACAGATAACAGAAACTGATTGTTAAATGAGTGATAATTGATTGTCGTTTTACTGTACCCATTATTTAAGTTCCTTTTTCTGAAATGCCACTTAACTATACAGGGTCTCCTTAACTTGTGACTGAGTTCCATTACAAATGACAGATTAGATTTATTATTTAAGTTGTATTTATATTCTTTTACACCATTAACACCATTTTCATTCAAACGGGTCATAAAATTTTTACATAAAATGTGAAAATTTTATCTATGTATGTAAAATTACTGTACATAATATGTAAGAGTGAGAAATACATAATATGTACTTTATTGTATATACTGTATACAAAAATACTACCTAAAATTATGTTTTGTTTTCAAATTTGAAATTAATTTTTTATGGTTGTAAGTCGCACAGGTTGTAAATTAAGGAGAAGGTGTACATGTCTTTTCCTCTCCCATCCTTGTATTTAACCCTTCGAGTGGCAGAAAAGTCTTTTTCCGTTTTTCATGTTCAGTTCAAAAGCAGATAGCTCATATTTATATGTATATTTTCTTAAACAACCATGGATAAACTGTTCTTAAGATCTCAAAGATATGATTAAATACAGAAAAGATAGATTCATTTCCTTTAAAAGTTAAGTTTTCGAACCTGATAGCTAAAAGTTCAAAATAATTGGGTGCTCAGATGGTTAAAATATTGTTTAAGAAGGTCATATGAACAATAATTGAAATTTCAATGTCTATGGCATGTAAGAAAATAGTGTTTCAAACCACCAATGCAAATACACTTAGATTAAGATGCAATGATTTTACATCTTTATAAAACAAGGTTAACTGTGGGAAAATAAACTAACCATCCCTTTTTCAATGTCATTACTTGATTTAGTAACTTAATAGTTTTAAACTACAGTAAAAACCCGGGAACCCAAACTAATTGGGGCTGATCTTTGTTGGGATTCTGGGAAATTCAGATTATCCAGGAAATTCGGTAAAATGCACTTGATATACCAAATGCAGTAGAGTATTGACACTGAGTGCTTTGTGAAGGAATATGGAAAAAGCACAGAGCAATTTGTATGGTACAGTGGCAAACAAATTGAGGGTAATAAGAAAGATATATGAGTTTGTTTCTACCAATTAAGGTGTGCTGTATTCATTCTTAAAGACCAATTCAAAAACTTTTTTTAAACTAGGAATAAACATTAACTTCATTTCCGATTCATAATGGTTATTTTCCCTTCATTTTTTAATAAAAATTGTTCAGAAAATTAATAAAAGATGTTCGGATTATCCAGAATTTTAGATTCCCGGCGTTCCACTGTATATATCATCGTTGTTCAGGCTGAAGTCACTAAGTACACAAAAACATTTTGACAGACTACTACAGTCAGTTACAATTTGCAATTAATTATTTCGTGATAGAAACCTGCTATCTAAACATCAGTAAATAGACCATCGGAGCTAAAAAACTAAAAAAATTTTTACCATTTATCATAATGACTCAAAAGTAATTAAGTTTAAAATGAACAAATCTTGAAACTACAATTTTGGATTTAGTGAGTTCTGCCTGAATAACGAAGATATATGTAAAATAGATTTAAAGAGACTGAAATAGAAAATAAAAATGATCATAAAAGCCAAAAGTCACAAATAGTTTGAAAAAAAAATGTTAATTACAACCTACTGTTTGTCATCCATTTGCACATAAATATATCATCTAAATATACACAGTGTGAACCAAACTGATGTAGTATAAACTCACTGTGTAATA